>JAWQFJ010023584.1:15000-22500 GCA_034096865.1 Theodoxus fluviatilis | reverse complement strand
TCTCTCTCTCTCTCTCTCTCTCTCTCTCTCTCTCTCTCTCTCTCTCTCTCTCTCTCTCACACATACTGAAAGAGAAATATGAAAACGGTTATTTCTTCAAGGAAAAATAAAGAACAAATGTTACATTACATTAAATATGAAAAAGCCTTAAATTCAAGGAATTATTTCTTCAAGGAAAAATAAAGAACAAATGTTACATTACATTAAATATGAAAAAGCCGTAAATTTAAGGAATTATTTCTTCAAGAAAAAAATAATGTCAAATCGACCATGTCAGGACTAATGTGAAAACGTGAAGGTGGAAAAACCAACTAAACAAGACCCCCCCCAAAAAAAAACAAAAAAAAAACTTAATCATGCTTATTTTTGCAGGCTTTACTCCGTGGGTGGCAGTGGCTGTGGCACAATGTGTTTTTTTGTATGCAGTTGCAACGTCTAGTTTTGCACTGTCCTAAACAAGAACATTTTGAAAAGCCTTGCCCACCATGCTTTGAATGCAAGGCAGCAATTTGCCTGAAAGGGGGAGAACTTGTGTCTCATCAACCATGTCAGAACTGAATATCTGAAAATCTGCTTGTATAATACGATTCCTGTAGAACCTCGTGTTGATGATGCCGTGGGTTGTGCCGATCTGGTACATGTCGTTTTGTACGCTGATGTCGACCCCAGGGACATTTCTGCAATCCAGTCGGCCACGATCAAACTCACTGACAGGAATGAGAACTGGATCCCCTGATGCGAGTGGTGCCAGACTTGCTACAGTGGTTTTGAGCATTTCCGCCCTACTTTTGTTTTGACCCTCAGTGGCGTCCTTCCGAATTTCCTGCATGAGAGTCTACCGTCTGTCAAGCCTGTCTGTCGGTGAATCTGCGGGCCCATATGCGCTAGAAGCTTCCATGGATGTCTCTGGATCTGTGGGCACAGTGGCATTTTAGGCGTCAGTTGATGCCTCTGGAACTGTGGCACAGTGGCATTCAAGGCGCCAGTTGATGCCGCTGGAACTGTGGCACAGTGGCATTCAAGGCATCAGTTGATGCCACTGGAACTGGGAGCACAGTGACATTCAAGGCGTCAGTGGATGCGTGCACAGTGGCATTGAAGGCTTCCCTCGATGTTTATGGATCTGCAGTTTCATCGTCGTCATAACCGGCATCGGTTTGGAGAGATCTTGCGTTCAACAGGTCGATGAGTTCTTCTTCTTTTTCAAGCCTGGAAATGACGTCCTTCGGCAGGGATGTTCTTTCCAGTCCTAGCGAACCTTTTCGCCTGCAGAAAACTTCAAGTGGGGTTCTGTTTTGAAGGTTTCGGTGAGGAGAGCTGTTCTTCTGCAACATAACAAAGCGCAAACCCTCGGCTCATTGAGATGAGTCATTATCAATGGTACAGGCTAGCAGCATTTGCTTGACGTCACAATTTGATCTATCTCTCCACACTGCCTTGGCTCTGGGGATGCCGAGGGGATCCATGCACAAAAAAGTTCATATGAAAAAATAACATTCGTTAGACATAATGAGGACTGTAACATTAATATAGTTTATAATATAGTTTATTTCTCCTCACATACCTTCCCTTGACCGGCAAGCTCATGGCGTTTACAATTTTTTAAAAATCAACACTCATACAACCACTCAACATTACACTCCTACAAAACCTTACACGTTAGACATATAAACAAAGGCAGCTTTGCGGGAAAAGGCGGATCGGTTTAGGTGGGTCTTTAGAGCACTTTTGAACTGCGGCAGTGTCAGAATGACGGACTGAGAGAGGCAGACTATTCCAGGTTACAGGTCCAATATAGGAGAAGGCACGCCGTCCTTGAGTTTTCTTGCCACGGCGGGGGACCTTAAGCATTCTAGAGTCAGCAGCTGAGCGTAGAGATCTGGAGGGCGTGTAGACTGTAAGAATTCATGTAAGAGCGTGTGGTGCGGTGTTGTTGATGGCCTTGAAGCACAAAGTAGCAAGTTTATCATCTATCCTCTGAGAGATGGGGAGCCAGTGAAGTGTATATAGGAGTGGAGAGACATGGGTACGCTTGGGACATCGAAAAGCATTCCAGCTGATGATGGGGATCTCAAAGCAGTTCACACTGTATACCAGGATTCAGGGCTCATCAGCGTCGCGGGTCATTGACCTGTGGTAAGTGAACCCTCTGGGGAGAGGTGAGTTAGACTGCATTGCGGGGGGGCATAGACGTCCCTTTTTCATGTTAACTATCCAATATTTGGCAAACTGTTATTTCCACTGACACAACGAACTTTTACCTGCGCTTATAAGAAAAGATGCGTGAACAAATTTTCCTATGTACATAATTCTATGAGATTTTTTAATGCGAGAATTATTCAAGTGACCACAGGCAAACAACTATCTAGACTGTTGAACGTACTTGTACTTTTACCTATGAACAGGACTGAGCGTTGCGACTTGATGTGTTGGCTTTTGAGTGTCGTGGTTGGGTCTCAGCTCGGAATGACCTACACACCAATACAATAATTTATCTTTATTACTGCTACAGCATAATTCTTTTCGTCCACCGCATGCACACAAAAAAGGCATGGTATACAAAGTCTACACTGGTTAAAAGAAAAAGAGATATAGATATGAATGTGTCTGAACAAAATAACATATTTACAAGAATAAGGAGTTAAAATCCATTGGCATAAAATCCGTGGAAAGGAGGGAAGTAGCTGAGACGAGCAACCACATTTTGCGAAGTCTGGTCACTGGAGACTGCTGGAGTAGACGGATGGTAAGAAGCTCCACTGAAGGAAGGCCAGTTGCACTGAAGGAAGGCCAGTTGCACTGAAGGAAGGCCAGTTGCACTGAAGGAAGGCCAGCTCCAGAAGAAAAGACCAGCTCCAACCTCCATATGGGGGCTCTGTGGCTTGGACAGCCATTCCCGCACTGGACGCCAGAGCCACGGCTGACCAAAACAGGATGGGACTGCCATCTGGTGGCAAAGACTCATGGTTGCTAACAGTGGTATTAAATGGCAAATTTGTGTTCAGAATGAATGGTCTGTTAATGAAAGTGTGGCTCAAGTAATATTCGGGGACACTGCATCATTTTCACAGAGTGGCAGAGCTGTAGCAAGTGACAGACGCCCGTTTTCTTCCTGACATCGAAACCAGCTCGCTTCTTGTGTGAAGACTCAGTCCTCCTAGACGATAACCTCCATCGCGGCAGCCCGAAACTCATCGTCCAGATTAATAATAATAATAATAATAATAATAATAATAATAATAATAATAATAATAATAATAATAATAATAATAATAATAATAATAATAATAATAATAATAATAATAATAATAATAAGAGGATGGTGAGAGTATGGATGAGAGGATGATAAGAGGATGGATTATAGGATGATGAGAGGATGGATGAGAGGATGATGGATGATGGATGAGAGGATGATGAGAGGATGATGAGAGGATGGATGAGAAGATGATGAGAGGAGGATGGATGATGGATGAGAGGAAGATGAGAGGATGATGGATGATGAATGAGAGGGTGATGGATGGATGGATGGATGGATGAGAGGATGATGAGAAGATGGATGAGAGGAGGGATGAGAAGATGATGGATGAGAGGATGATGAGAGGATGATGAGAGGAGGATGGATGATGGATGAGAGGAAGATGAGAGGATGATGGATGATGAATGAGAGGGTGATGGATGGATGGATGAGAGGATGATGAGAAGATGGATGAGAGGAGGATGGATGATGGATGAGAGGAAGATGAGAGGATGATGGATGATGATGAGAGGATGAGGATAGATGATGGAGGAAGATGATGAGAAGATGATGAGGAAGATGATGAGGAGGATGATGAGAGGATGAGAGGAGACTGAGAGGAGGATGAGAGGATGGATGAGAGAATGGATGAGAGGATGAAGAGGATGATAGGATGATGAGGATGATGATGATGATGAGGACGACAGGAGGAGGCGGATAAGAGGAGGAGGGGAATGAGAAGAAGAAGGGGATGAGAGGAAGATGAGAGGAGGATGAGAGGATGATGAGGATGAGAGGATGATGATTGGATGATGATTGAATGATGATTGGATGATGATGATTGGATGATGATGATTGGATGATGATGATTTGATGATGATGATTGGATGATGATTGGATGATGATTGGATGATGATTGGATGATGATTGGATGATGATTGGATGATGATTGGATGATGATTGGATGATGATTGGATGATGATTGGATGATGATGATTGGATGATGATTGGATGATGATGATTGGATGATGATGATTGGATGATGAGTGGATGATGATTGGATGATGATGATTGGATGATGATTGGATGATGATTGGATGTTGATTGATGATTGAGGAGGAGGAGGAGGAGGAGGAGGAGGAGGAGGAGGAGGAGGAGGAGGAGGAGGAGGAGGAGGAGGAGGAGGAGGAGCAGGAGGAGCAGGAGGAGGAGCAGGAGCAGGAGGAGGAGCAGGGGGAGGAGCAAGGGGAGGAGAAGGGAGAGGGGCAGGAGGAGCAGGAGGAGGGGCAGGAGGAGGGGCAGGAGGAGGAGGGGGAGGGGGAGGGGGAGGAGATTGAGATTCATTCATTCGTTATATGGCGCTTCCCTTCTCATATGAACTAAACTATTTAATCCTTGCTCGCAGGGATGACGTTTTATTGGAGATAAAGCTGTTCGAAGAGGATGGGATGGACAGGACATGGAATTAAAAAAGATAACACTGAAGGTAATTTCCTTGGCGTAATTGCAAAACAGCCTGAATCTGTGTATGAGATCTGCCATTCTGTCTCCTGTCGGGTGAAGAGATTGCTTGTCAGGATAATAACTGCGCGTTAGTATTCCATTCGCATCGTCACCATAAACAATTTATTTTGACGGTACAATTGATGTCATCCTCATTTTGTGCTGATGCAAACCGAAAAAGAAAAACTCGTGTTTCTCGGAGATCTGAAAAGACGAAATTTGGAACAACGAACCAATGGTGTTACTGAAAAGTGCATGTACAAGGTGAAACTTCTAGGATCTGGACAAAACAAAAACCTTTGAACAGAAATTACCGAAACAGGAAAAGCGATGGAGAAAAATCACACACATCAAGGAAAAGGCGTGTTAGATACGAATCAGCACAAAACTTAGACATGAACACGCTTCAGGTTACAAACATGCATGCGCCTTTTACTCTCTCTCTCTCTCTCTCTCTCTCTCTCTCTCTCTCTCTCTCTCTCTCTCTCTCCGTAGGTACAAGCATGTACACGGTGGAATGGTGCCGTCTCAGACTTCTGTAACTGCTTGGTTGGCGCGAGGCAGGGAGCAGTCGAGTTTCCGATAATGTTTTGCCTATATATTATTTACGTTGCTATGTACAATCGCGGACATGGACAGATTGGTGTGCAAATTTTGCCCAGGTACATATAAAATGTTTTGCTCATTATTGCAGATGGTGTAGTTCTTTTTTCTCTCACACCAGTTGGCCACCATACGAGCAGTAGGGTACTGGTTGCGACTGTGTAGGATGCCCTGTGTACATAAACACCACCATACGAGCAGTAGGGTACTGGTTGCGACTGTGTATTGTGCCCTGTGTACATTAACACCACCATACGAGCAGTAGGGTACTGGTTGCGACTGTGTAGGATGCCCTGTGTACATAAACACCACCATACGAGCAGTAGGGTACTGGTTGCGACTGTGTATTGTGCCCTGTGTACATTAACACCACCATACGAGCAGTAGGGTACTGGTTGCGACTGTGTAGGATGCCCTGTGTACATAAACACCACCATACGAGCAGTAGGGTACTGGTTGCGACTGTGTAGGATGCCCTGTGTACATAAACACCACCATACGAGCAGTAGGGTACTGGTTGCGACTGTGTAGGATGCCCTGTGTACATAAACACCACCATACGAGCAGTAGGGTACTGGTTGCGACTGTGTATTGTGCCCTGTGTACATTAACACCACCATACGAGCAGTAGGGTACTGGTTGCGACTGTGTAGGATGTCTGTGGACAGGCTGCCGAAGCAGGCCTACCTCAATGTGCGGAAAGAAAACACAGCCAAGTTAAATTGGACAAAATAATGTGAACAATACTTATTAAGACTTGGGTTTGGTTACGTGTGAGCTAATTGGGGACGTGTAGCTGAAAATTCATTCATCCGATCATTCAAGCACAGGCTGCGTGACTGTTATCAAAAACGGCACATGAAATTTAATCAAAGTTATCGGTTCACACTGTAAAGATCTTTCAAAAGAACGCTACAATTGGAAAGTCACTTCAATGACACCAACATTTAAAAATTAGGAATGTATTATAATGTTTCGCGTGGGGAACATTACATTTGAGTCAGTTCTGAGAAAGCCTGGGGGAAATGAAGACAAAAAATGTCCCTTTTGCAAAGAAATTAAGATGAATGTCATTTCCTACTCCATTGCCATAAATAGGGAGAATTTAGAGAAAAGCTTCATTTTTAGCATCTAAACGGATCAAGTTTTACTGATGTAGCAAACCTGATAAATGGACATGGGGTAAGAAAAACCAGAGATGTTGCCATGTTCATACTTTATGCCTATAAATTGCATTGCGAGGCACTGATGGACACAGCAGGCCACCAAGCATAAGCATTGAAACTGCTGTTCACACCAGCCTTTGAACATCAAGGTGCCACGGGAATGAATAAGTCTCATATTGCGCATTACAGACAGGAAGGTGTGCACAGTGTTTGTACCGTCCGTAGTTTGAGAAATGCTCCAAAGTAACGAATATCTATGTATCTGTTCACTTCCGTGGTGTGGATGTTTATTTGTATCATGCCTTCAAAAGGCGCACCCATGCAATTGATAATTATTGATGGCACTTAATAATACTAAATTTGAATGACGTGCAGAAATTATTACCTTGCGACACCACTAGTGCTCAAAGTTATATAAATGAGTTAGAATTTTATATTTCTTATATGTACTACCATTGAAATGGGCCGGAGGCCTCTCAATAAACATGTTCGTTCGCTCTCTATCTCTCTCTCTCTCTCTCTCTCTCTCTCTCTCACACACACACACACACACACACACACACACACACACGCACGCACACACACGCACGCACACGCACGCACACGCACATCATCATCATCATTGAAGTCCTTCGCGGAGCGAAGATGACGTCATTGTTGTTGCATGTGGGACCGCAGGCCAAACTCTGATGCACAGGATGTCCATTCACAGGGCAAGCTAAGGTTACAGCAGCAGGATTTGATCCTCTGTCTTTTCTGGGCAGGCTTTTCCGGTCGAGGCTGGCCAGGCGCTCCACTTCAAAGAATTTGGTGCCTTTGTGGGTGAGCAGCCTCCAAGTGCTGCAGTCAGCAGTCAAGGCTTCCCAACCAGTCGCAGGAATGTTGCAGGACCGCAGTGTGTTCTTGAGCGTGTGCTTGTAGCGTCTGGTTGGACCGCCTTGCCTGCATGTGCCGTGGGTCATTTCAGCACAGACGAGTTGCTTTGGTAGGCGG
>JAWQFJ010023584.1:0-10000 GCA_034096865.1 Theodoxus fluviatilis | reverse complement strand
TTGACCTGAGCACATTGCATATTTTACCAGAAAATTCATATTTCTCTAAGATTGACCACAAGGCAGACCTGTCTATACTGTCAAATGCTTTACGAAAATCAATAAAAGCTACATACAACTTCTTTTTTGGGGTCAAGTATTTTTCTGCAATACCATGTAACACAAATATGTTGTCAACAGTGGAATATCCCTTTCGAAAGCCAGCCTGCTCTTCAACAATGATTTCTTTCAGGTCCAACCATCGATCAATTCTGTTTTGTACAGCATGTAAAAACACCTTGCTAAAAATACTTTCCAGAGTCATCCCTCTGCAATTGTCCGGATTTTTATTATCTCCATTTTGTGTATCGGAATTATTGTTGACTCTCGTCATAGTCGTGGAAAATTGCCAGTGTCAAGAATAGAATTGAACAGTATCACCAAAAAGGGTGTGAGAATATGAGATGAACATTTCATCATTTCCACTAGTATTCCATCTCTACCACCTGCTTTTCCCTCTTTCAATTTCTTGATTGATTCTACCACCTCATACACTTCAATAGGATCCTTCAGGCAGTTTGCGTCGCTGCCAATCTCGACTGTTTTCATGTCACTATACACCGGTAAAAGTCTACTTTCATTTTTTTCTGCGTAGATTTCACGAAAGTGTTGTACCCATACCTCTGGTGCAATTGGGGATTCATTATGTTTTCTTAACTGTAACATTTTCAAAGTTTTCCCAAATATTTCTGAATTTCGAATATTGTCGGACAAACACATAGTCATTTTCTCCTTGAATAAGGATTTATTTCTTCTTAATAACGTTTTGTATTCATTTCTGCTTTTGTTGTAATATATTCTGGCATCTTTATCACGTGTAGTCTGAAATTTACGTAGTTTCTGTCTAACAATCTTCTAAAACTCATGGCATTCTGTATCAAACCACATATAACCCTTTCTCAACGTGGTTTGCTTAAATGGCTTTTTCGGGAAATCAGCTGCTGAGGTCATACATTTAGATAAAGTTTCCACCATTGTATGGACATCGTGCGTCGACATCACGAAATCGATACTTACTCCATTGAGTGCAGAGCATAAATTTTAAATATATGTATCTTCCATACTCCTATTCCACACAATTCTATCTACTGTCACTTGACCAATACTAGCCGCAAAGGAATCGTGACAAATCAATTCCACTTCCACAGGCAGATGAGGCGATCAAGTTGTTTCCCCTATATTCAATGATTCACAAAATTGCAACAAATCCTCTGAGACGACAAAATAATCAATTACACTAGAACCATTTTCCGAGACATACGTAAATTTCTCAGAATGTCTCTTTGTTAATCCATTTACTATGCATAGACCATAAGTGACACACACTGAAAAAATGACCGCCCAAATGTATTTATGACGCTATCGTATAAGTCTCGCTCGCGCACATAGACCTCACTTCGTACGTTCGGTAAAAAGCTGTCACTGCATGCATTTAATGTCCCCGTACGGGTGTTAAAGTCCCCACAAAGCATCAGATAGCAATTTCCGTATTTATCTTCGATTTCTGACAAACAATTTTCTAATAAATCAATTCCATTTGTTGTGTCCTTATTCCCGTAAAAGGGAGAACCTATTGGCGGAATATACACAACGAGAAGAAAAACGTCACACGAGGTTCCAAGCAACTCATTAATAATAATAGTTTATTCATAACACACACCTTCCCTTGACAGGCAAGCTCATGGCGTTTACAATCCAAAGAATCAACACTCATACAACCACTCAACACCACATTCCTACAAAAACTCACACACTACACACATACACAAAATACTAAAACTAAGATCCAATAGAACAAATAGAACAAACTATACAATATACACAGCACTTGCAGGCCAGGGGCGGGTTTCAAAATGCGAAGATCTCGGTAGATCTACGTAGATCTCGCCGAATGGGCAGTTTCATTCTTTGCTTGCTATCGAGCCAATCGTAGACGAGCGTAGATTGAGCGAGGCAGCTTGAGAGGTGCCTAGCTTTTAAGATTCGAGACAAAAGTTCGTCGTGGATGCGTTGACCTGCATTCGATGTGTAAACTGTAGGAGGTTTCACGATCTATTACTGCATTCAACATACACCTTTGATAAATTAATGCTGTGCATGGCTTCTATTTTCTTTGGATGGGTTGCTAGTATCTCGAAATAGAGCGTTTTCTGAATGAACCGGCAACACGTCGGCCATTGAAATGTGGCCAGTTCACCTCTTGTCGTGACGTCTACGCATGCGCATTACTTCGTCACGTTGGGTAGTTTCTTTTTTAGCTAGCTCTGACTGCGAAGCAAGATCTTGCGACCAAGATCGACTACCTATTTTGAAACCCGCCCCAGGCCAGGCCAAGTAAGGCGAAGCAGCTCAGCGGGAAAGGCGGATCGGAAGAGGTGGATCTTTAGAGCACTTTTGAACTGGGGCAGAGTGTCAGAATGACGGACTGAGAGAGGCAGACTATTCCAGGTTACAGGTCCAATATAGGAGAAGGCACGCTGTCCTTGAGTTTTCTTATTTCGGCGGGGGACCTTAAGCATTCTAGAGTCAGCAGCTGAGCGTAGAGATCTGGAGGGCGTGTAGACTGCAAGAATTTCTGTAAGAGCGTGTGGTGCGGTGTTGTCGATGGCTTTGAAGCACAAAGTAGCAAGTTTATAATCTATCCTCTGAGAGATGGGGAGCCAGTGAAGTGTATGTAGGAGTGATGAGACATGGGTACGCTTGGGACATCGAAAAACTAGCCTAGCAGCACAATTCTGAACTTTCTGGAGTTTGTTAAGCAGAGTGTCGGGGATGCCAGCGAGAAGAGAGTTTCCATAGTCGAGACGAGACAGAACAAGTGATGTGATGAGCGTTTTGGTGGCCTGCTGAGAAAGATAATGACGAATGGTACTAATTTTCCTTAGCTCATAATATGCTAACTGACAGACTTTGTTGACATGAGATCTCATTGACAGATCATCGTCAAACATGACGCCTAAATTTCTAACAGATTGAGAGAAGACGATGTCACTGTGACCAATGGTTAGTTTGAGGGCCTGATCCGATTCGCCTCCGCCGCCCACCAGGAGTGCTTCAGTTTTTGAGTCATTGAGTTGGAGCTTGTTCCGGGTCATCCACCGTTTCACGTCAGAGATACAGTGTTCGCTGGTAGAAAGAAGAGAGTGGATTTGACTGGGATGGGAGGAGTTGTAGAGCTGGGTATCATCAGCAAATTCACTGTGAGAGACTGAATGACTGTCAATTACATTGGAGAGTGGTTGGGTGTACAGTAGAAACAGCAGAGGACCCAGAACAGAGCCTTGAGGGACTCCATACTTGAGAGGTGTAGGATTAGAAGCAAAACCCGAGATCGAAACAGTCTGTCTACGAGTTCCTAAGACGGGTGAGAAGAATTCCATGGTATATTGTGTCGAACGCGGCACTCAAGTCCAACAGAGTAAGAAGAGAAACTTTGGAATTGTCAGAAGCAACGAGAAGATCGTTTAGAAAACGGAGCAGAGCTGTTTCGGTGGACTGATGAGCACGGTACGCGGATTGAAAACGGGCCAAAAGGTCATACTGGGACACGTGCTTCAGCAGTTGCTGCAAAGCTAACTTCTCTAACAATTTTGACAGAAAAGAAAGATTGGAGACTGGCCTATGATTACTAAGTTTGTTTGGATCTAGGTCCTGCTTCTTCAAGATCGGCTTAACTCATTGTCAATTTTAAGTATCACTATATTGTCAAAGGAACTCTTTATGATCCTGAAATAACTAGAGATAGCTCTCGATATAAAACACATGATGCCACCAGAATATCTACCCTGTGTAGAGAGCTTCTGAGCCGGTGAAACAAAACATTCAAAATCAGGTAGAAAGTTCTCATTATCGAAATAGGCAAGATGAGTTTCAGTCAGACATATTACAGAGAAAGAGTTGAGAAAATGGATAAACTCTGGGTCGCATAGTTTTGACAAAAAACCATCTACATTCCAATTTAAGAGTCTCATCGTACCTTTAACGTCATGGGTTCTGTGACCTGTAGTAGCCGGAGTATCGGCTCGTGGGCCTCGCCCCTTCCCTATTTCTTCTGGGCTGTTGCCTACTTGATCTTCGTAAGCCCCGAACGATCCCACCCGTCGTTGGCGTTGTTCACGTTGCCCATGTTGTTTCCGTTGCTTGCGTTGCCTGTCATCACGCGCTGCATGGGCTTGGTGTAAAACTGACCTCCTCGGAAGTAGCCAATCTTTCCCTCGGACCTCGCTTGCGCAAGCAGTTCACGTTGTTGCCAGGTCAGATCGCTGTTGACTCCCATTTTCTTCTTCCTGAATTCCTCTCTTCCACTCAGAATGGTGGATTTGTCGGCTGTCTGTAGTAGCTGCAAGAGCACGGGCTTGTCTTCGCCGGAGATCTTCTTCCCTACTCTGTGTACCCGTATGGCACTGCCTTCGTCTAGTAGCTCTGGGATTATTTTGTTGATGGAGTTGATGGCTTTCCTCTCGCAGTCTTCTGTACCTTCCTCTTCGTCTTCTGCAATTCCATGTAACAAGATGTTGTTTCTTCTGTTCTGTTGCTCGAGGATCTCTATCTGCCTTTCAGCATGAGTCAGTCTGTTCTTGGTCTCTTCGTATTCTTCTTTCATACTTGTCATTTCCCTGTCCTGCTCTGCCACCTTCAATTTCATCGCTGCTATATCGTCACCGATCTTCTGGACACTCTCCACCAGTGCGGTAAGCTGGATGGTAATGGAGGACATCTGTGGAGCCAGGCAGTCGTTCATTTCTTTCTTCGTGCTTTTTTAAATGTTGCTTCGTAGTTCCAGTATCTTAGCTTCAAATTCGTCCGCATTCATATCTGGCCCGGGATTGGTTTCTACCGAACCGCTGAGGTGTAGAAGTGGAGACAAGTCGCGGCTGTATCCAGTCATGGTGCTCTGCGGAAGTGGTTGTGTCATGTTCAGTGGCGTGTGCATTCCTCTACCAATCAGGGCATGGCCGAGTGAGCACGCAAAATTCGAGGACAGCATGTGAGAACTCAAACTCAGAGTGATCAGGTAGCTGTACGTCAAACAAGCAATCAGTCCTGTCATCATGAGCAAAACGTTCACCCCAAGATGCACGCACAAGTGATGCTGCGGACTTGCGAACATCTCCCTTTCGGCGTGTCTTGCCCATGCTACTCATGCTGCATGCAAACCAATCCGCTGTCTGAACGTCTGGTGATGGATACCCATTCTGAGTACGAGTCAGCAGCTATTATCTTAGATGCAAACAACAACAACAACAACAACAACAACCCCCCCTAAAAACAGGACGACAGTAAAAAGCAAACAAAAGAAAGCAAGCAAAAGAAAAAGCAAGCAAAAGAAAACCCCTTCGCATCTCGTGGTGTGCGAGATCAAAGCAAAGTTCACAGGATCAGTTTCACACGTTATACACTTCAACGAAGCATAAGCCCATTTGCATTTTGTCGTTGTGTACAGCTACTTGGTCGACGATCGCAAATATATGGTCGCACACAAATAAGTATCAATCCAATCCGTGGAATGCAAATTCACATAAAACCCCTAGAGTCGGGTCCACACCTCATTCACTCGCAAACGAGGTAGATGTTATACTGCTTGTCTCAGCCGTGCATTGCTTTCGTTGAACTCTCGGCGCTCCCACTAGGAGAGAGAGAGAGAGAGAGAGAGAGAGAGAGAGAGAGAGAGAGAGAGAGAGAGAGAGAGAGAGAGAGAGAGAGAGAGAGAGAGAGCATTACTTTGTTTTTGTTATACGGATAAAAGATAACGAAGTTGGTATTATTTAACGACTAATCACTCACATAATTGTATTAGGCTCAAACTGTTTTACACTCTAATTACGTTATTTCTCTCTCATACGTTTCCCTTCGACTATATGATTCTTAGTGAAACTTGCATCACAAACCAGGTGATCAGTGTTTAAACACACTAAACAGCGCTCTTTTATTCAGAAGTTTCTTGAGAGCAGGAAAAAGGTATTCATTAATCAGGAGGAAAACGTGCCGCAATCGCTACGAGTTTACATTTACGTAGCTTAGCGCAGCTGATTAAAAGCACACGAGTTATTTACTGCCCGCGCGCGCGCGCGCGCGTGTGTGTGTGTGTGTGCGCGTGTGTGTGTGTGTGTGTGTGTGTGTGAGAGAGAGAGAGAGAGAGAGAGAGAGAGAGAGAGAGACAGACAGAGACAGAGACAGAGACACACACAGAGAGAGAGAGAGAGAGAGAGAGAGAGAGAGAGAGAGAGAGAGAGAGAGAGAGAGAGAGAGAGAGAGAGAGAGAGCGAAAATGTATTTATTTAGGCCACCTGCCCATTACAAATTAGTTCGAGAAAAAGGTTAACATATACATGTACATGAACAGGATCAAGACTGCCGCCTAGCCTTGCGACTTACATGCGCACAATGAGGAGGCTGATCGCGGTGTTCTTGAGGCAGAACAGTCGGTTATTTTCTTTGCACCCGTGCCGCTTGCTCGTGCTGTTCTGCTTTGTTGATGACCTGCTTCGAGTCTTCGAGCCGCCCGTGTCGCTCGAAATGTCGCCGGGTTTGTTGTGTCTGGCGGCTGCTGGGTGACGGTTGACCTGCAACAGGGCTGTAGCGGATGGATGGACTCTCTGCTGCTGGATCGAGCTTCTGGCGAGTGGGGCGTGATCGCTCGCAGGGGACATCATCTGAGGAGTGTGAGTGTGTGTGTGTGTATGTATGTATGTGTGTGTGTGTGTATGTGTGTGTGTGTATGTGTGTGTGTGTGTGTGTGTGTGATCTAGCAGCACAGGAGGTCGGCGTGGAACCTGGGTGGTAGCTGCTTTGGACAGGAGTGCCTGGAGACAAGGAATGCACAGAGGCCTCTCACAGTCTGAGAGAAACCTCGTGGAGCAGACATACAACACGTGCCTCCAGGGGAAGACCCAGCTCTATGTGGTGCAAACGCTGTGGTTTGCACTGCCACTCCCGCATGGGGCTCCTGAGCCACGGCGGACGGGGTCGGCGGGACGGGGCTGGCACCCAGGGGCGCGGACCCATGGTCCTTCGGGACTGACAAACGCCTACGATTTATGATGTGTGTGCGTGCTCGCGCGCGTGTTTGTGTATGCATGTGTGTGTACACGCGTGCGTGCGTGTTTTGTGCGTGGTTTTGTGTACGTGTGCGCGTGTGTATATTGCGTGCTTCTGTGTACGTGTGTGCATGTGTGTGCGTGCGTGCTTGCCAGTACGCGTGCGTATATGTGTGTGTGTGTGTGTGTGTGTGTGTGTGTGTGTGTCTGCGTGCGCGAACGTGTGTGTATTTGTACGTGCTTAACGTGTGTACGTGCGCATGTGCTTACATGTGTGTGTGCGTATGTGTGTGTGTGCGTGTGTGTGCGTGTGTGTGTGTGTGTGCGTATATGTGTGTGTGTGCGTATGTACGTGTGTATGCGTATGTGTGCGTATACGAGAGAGAGAGAGAGAGAGAGAGAGAGAGAGAGAGAGAGAGAGAGAGAGAGAGAGAGAGAGAGAGAGAGAGAGAGTATTATAGTGGCTCTTACATGTTTTCGGAATCAGCGCAGCAATCAAGACGAAATAATCAGAATGACAAAATGGCATAGACGATGGATCTAGATGGCTGTGATGAAGACACAAGAGAGGACCAGCGAAACGGAAGCTACAGTGGAGGCGGTGTTGCAGATGGAAAAGCAGAGTTAGGAGAGAACTTAAACAGAAATTCTGAGAGTAGGCCTAACCGGAAACGATGCAAAATGGCACTAGCGCTGGGCTGGACTCAAACACTTTCCACCTCCCACTCCCCACCCCACCCAACACATGACTTGCACACTACAACAGGAGAGAAGAGGACTCTGGGACAGAGGCAGGAGACACCCTCTAAGTGATTTGCGCGTGTCACGTGTCGAAGAGCTCGTTCGGGCAGCAGAGATCGCTGTCCGCTCCATCCCATCAACTCTTGCTCTCCATTCTCGGATTTCAGAGGTCCAGGGGGAGTTAGCGGATATGCAGTGCGCTGCTTGCGCGAGCCGAGAGCGACACGACTTGTCGTCAATGCCGTGCCCTGGTGTTCCAATCCAACGCTTGTAGAAGCTCGGCCTCACAGTTCCGGCGGCTATTTGTCAACCTCTCCCCCACATGAAAGCCTCCTGCTCAATTTCCCGCCATTTTGCCTCACGTAACAGCAAAGTCTTGTCCTCTTCTCCCACACCCTTCATCACCTTGGACTTAGATGGAGTGCGTGCGTGCATGTATGTGTGTGTGTGTGCACGCGTGTGCGCGCATGTGTATGTGCGTGCAAGTGTGTGTATGTGTGTGTATGTGTGTGTGTCTGTCTGTCTGCGTGTGTTTGTGTGTGTATGCGTGTTTGTGCGAGTATGTGCGTGTATGTGCGTGTATGTGACTGCATGTGTGTTCGTGTTTAAGTGTGTGTGTTTCTGTGTGTATGTGTGCGTGTGTGTGTGTGTGTGTGTGTGTGTGTAAGAGAGAGAGAGAAAAGGAGAGATAGAGACAGAGAACGGACAAACGAGTTTAGTGTCTAGGCCTGTGGTCAATCAAAAATACATGTATACAATAAACAGTTTTACAATGCACTTGCTGTTGGATACTTTTGCTCTATACACTATACTTCAATGATGTTCTGCAATGACATGTATTAATATACAGTGAGAGCTCTCAGAGAGAGAGAGAGAGAGAGAGAGAGAGAGAGAGAGAGAGAGAGAGAGAGCGTGAAAATTGTGCCAGCAAGGACACGTTCTCTCTCTCTATCTCTCTCTCTCTCTCTCTCTCTCTGTGCCTCTAACTCTATCTCTGTCTCTCTGTCTCTCTGTCTGTCTGTCTCTCTCTCTCTCTCTCTCTCTCTCTCTCTCTCTCTCTCTCTCTCTCTCTCTTTAAAAAGGTGCATTCTTGCAGCACAAGACAGTCTCCTCTTTGGAAGTGGCACTCCTGTTCCTGCTGACACAGCAATAAATGAAGAGATTCGCAGTGTAAATTCTGGATCTGTCCGTGCAAACGTCTAATGCTCTTTGAAGATTGTCTGATGCACTTTGGTTTAATGAACAGGCTCTTTTTCCGGTTGCAGGATGGAGGAGGGGGGGGGGGGGAGGAGGGGGATTTAGCTTTCTTATACTTCTTTGCTGTCCTCAACGAGTTCTTTTGGTACTTTAGCCTCTGTGGTGTAATTGGGCACGTTCTATCAAAACTAATTTTTAAAATAGCTCTTATTCCATTTCCCCATTCACGTAGCAATTCCACTTCAAAGGGTTATAGTTATTATTCTCTCTCTCTCTCTCTCTCTCTCTCTCTCTCTCTCTCTCTCTCTCTCTCTCTCTCTCTCTCTCTCTCTCTTTCTCTCTCTCTCTCTCTCTCTTTCTCTCTCTCCTCTCTCGACACTATCTCACTCTCTCTCTCACTCTCACACTCTCTCTCTCTCACTCTCTCACTCTCTCTATCACTCTCTCTCTCTCTCTCTCTCTCTCTCTCTCTCTCTCTCTCTCTCTAGTACAGAATTGACCCCTGTGCATGTGAATAACTTGAAAGCGTTACCAGTGTAGTGGACTTCACTGGCGTTTTAGCGCTGACCAACCAGTGAATTTCAACTTGTGAATTGACCAGTCAGAGTGGGGTGGGATGGACAGTAGTGATTGGACTGGCTGGACTTGGTGACGTCAGCGAAGTTATTTAAACAAGTGTCGCCGGATGCTCGAGGCGTCATATCATTTATTTTTAGTGAAGCAGCGACATCGGCGCCCTGCTTGGTGTTTCTTCCATTGGCAGTGGCCATGTAGGGATGGAGAAGGAAAGAGTGTCAAGTGCGACCATTTCCGTCGTTGTGGAAGGAGAAGGAAAGAGTGTCAAGTGCGACCATTTCCGTCGTTGTGGAGAGAGAGAGAGAGAACGAAAGAATGCCAAGTTTCAGCTGTTTCATCGACTGTGGTGTTTTCCCTCCAGGGTCACCGGCTGCAATGTCGGTGCACTCAGACCCCCTCCCCCCAATTCC
>JAWQFJ010023583.1:0-11730 GCA_034096865.1 Theodoxus fluviatilis | reverse complement strand
CTCATCTAATTCTAAAACATAAAAACCAACATTAAAATGCATAAAATCACACTGTAAACTTTTCTGCCAATGCACAGAAGCAAGGTCCAAAATGACATGATGCAGCCCCCACACCACATTGGTAGTCTCTGACAGCTCAAGGCCAACCCTGGGTGTGTTATTGGAGCATGCAACAGGTATGAGCTACTTACCACAGGTTTTAAAGTAAATGTTTCTTTAGCTCACTAATCAAATTGAACACAACCCACAGACCATAGCAAAACCACCCTTTCATCTCCCCTTTATGATGGTGTATGGCAATCCAGTAAGCTGCATGTGATACCAAGCATTAACTCATTCGCGGCGCATAGGCTATTATGAGCCTACGCGCCGAACATAGTTGTTCGCGGCGCGTAGGCTCAATAGAGTCTACCACATTAGGATATTTTTGCCCCCTTACAACAAGGAAAATATTGTTTAGAGAACTAGTCTAGTCTTCAATTATAATAATAATAATAATAATAATAATAATAATAATAATAATTTATTATACTTATAAAGCGCCTTTCCCGAGGTTCTAAGCGCGTAACATATATACATACATATACAAAAATAAACATACAACACAGTCTATACATTTAGTCATCCAGTCATAGTCAAACACATGCATTCAGATGTACACAGTCAGACTGACAATATACTATACAAATATAGTTTACAACTTTAGATCCACACACAGATTTTCCCCGGCCAGACCATAACCTTTATCAGCGATGCACTAGGAGGTTCGAAGTAAACAGCGATGGCGGCGGAGCGTGGATAGCACAAGATGGGTGAGCCAGTGGAAATTGCTATAGAGGAGGGTTCTGATGCTGAAGAGGATGCTTTGTATGAGATAGGAACTGATGTAGATGATCCCTTTCATGATGATGAACTCAGGACTAATAAACACAATCATCACAAAATTTCTCCAGTGTGTTTTTGTGCCATTTTTTATATAGAGCTCTAGTCCAAGAAACAAGCAGTTGGCACTCTGAGAAAGAGAGCTGGGTGAGAGACCTATTTTTTTCAAAATAGTGGCTCTACTTACTGTCAAGGCAAGTGTAGTGTTTTCTTTGCTTGACAAAGTGCAGCATTTGGCTAGTTTTGGCAAAGAGAAGACCTTTCTAGCCATACCAAGTTTAGCTTTGTAGCTACAGTATTTATTTTATTACGATTTTTCAAACTTGGTCCATTTTCCTGCGATTGCAGGGAACAGACGCACTAGAAATTCTGCACCTTGAATGAATTAAACAAAGTGTATAGTTTGCATTAATTTCCTCTGATTTGTATATATACTTATGGCAGAAAACAGCGTTTTCTTGACATAGTGCCCCAGAGTCGGATACAGAAAATGGAAGGGCAATGGACATGAAATATTATTACTGACATATTCAGGATAAATAAACTGAACAGGAAAAAGGAAGACATCCTAATTTAGACTAGAGGTGTATGTGTGTTTCATTAGTCCTGTTTTGTCTTGCTGACTTGAACTATTTTCATTTTAAAAACAAAATGCTAAAGTGCAGGGCATTAAGCCCCGCCACATTTGGATTGACTCTCAGGGACTTGGCCTTTCTCATTCAGGACTAATAAAAGGTCGGTAACTTTGAACTGTCACTGTCAGTGCTGAAGTATAGGCCTCATCAAACTTAGCATTATGAACAAACTTCAATGAATTTGTTGTGGAGGAATCTAATTCATCACAGTAAAAACAACATTTCCTCTTCAATGTTGGGCAGAAATTTCTCTCCAAAGCAGTATGCAATACAAGAAGTAGGAGAAATTTCCTGTTTTATAAAAATATTCATCAAGTTAAACAGAGTGAGCAAATTGGAGACATTAATATCCAGTTAAACATGCTCACTTCTTCTGATAACCACAAAAGCAGTGATGGATGAATGGATGGATAGATGGAGTTTTATGACCTGTCTGCATGAACATTACCAGAAGGATTTGGAGTAGGCGCAAATGTCATCACTATGTCCTATTTCTTCCCCGCATCTTGTAGGGAGAAGCGGTAGGTCAATTCTTAACCCCCAACCTACAGGGGGACAAAAGCAGTGACAGTAATTTACTGTGTGTCTTAGCCAAAGACTGTACTAAAATTTTATTTAAAATGTTTGCTAAAATGTTGTGTTTTTGATTTACTTAAATTTAAAGATTTGCTTTTTCAAATATAACAATTTTTTGTTAGAGGGGATATGCTTAGCTATTGCTGGAGAAGAGTTCACTAGAGGTCATATAGTAATTAGCAGCACAGCCATTACGGTAGGTTACAAAACTTCCGGTGCTATATGTGGAGGTATGTTTCGGGTCTGTGTTGAGGAGTGATTATCGCTAGATCGTGGCAAAAGAGTGGAATTAAAGCATGCAAAAAGTTTAATTAGATCAAAAACTAATTAAAAAATAGTCATACTAGACTATTGCAACGTATACTTTCTGCACAAACCCCACAGAAGATAAGTAAACAAACCACACCGTACGTGCCTAGCAGACGAACGCGATCGAACCGTTGCCACTACGCCAGCAGACGACGGAGCTAGTGTGATATAATGTTTCATGTAAAGCTCGAATGAGTGGCAGCAGATAACTGTTTAGTTCTGGCTTGAATTTACAATTTCATTTCCCTGGTCTGGCAAGGACCGAAAATTCACGATCATCGAGTCGATGAGTGCATGATCAACTTGCCTGCACTCGGTGTAATGTATAACTTGTAAGATGGGGTCGATGATGACAAGAAAAAGGCATTAATTTAAAACACAAAACAAAGTTTCATTACAACTAAAATCACCAATTATATTAATAAATGACCATTTTTACACTTACAGCTAGTGCTCAAACCTTATGACGCAAACAAAACACACTAAGGGGAGTGTCCCGGTCATACATCAAAACTCAATGCACAAGGGATGGTTTCGCTATCTGCTCCTTTATTTTTCATTTATTTATTTTACAAGGGTAGTGAATTAGGCAGTAGTGCCTTTCTTACATTCAGCCCTTGAGGCAAAATATTCAAGTGTGGTAAAGAGAGAGAGAGAGAGAGAGAGAGAGAGAGAGAGAGAGAGAGAGAGAGAGAGAGAGAGAGAGAGAGAGAGAGAGAGAGAGAGAGTCAGTCTAATTATCAGTCACAAGAATTATACAATTTCTTAAGCATACTACAATGGGTAGATAGTGTACCAGAGAAGCAAAATTCAAAATTTGTGTATCTGCTCCGACATGGTAAGCTGGCTGTGCCAAGAAACCAATATCTAAAATAATTAGAGTTAATTGATTCATTTTTCTTTCTAAGGTAATGTCCGTGAGGAAGAAAACGCGTTACGTTGACTTTCACAAGCCCGATGCCTGTTGATTTTACCTCAACAAAATTGAGATGATCGGCGAGCTCAATCCATACCAGATGACGCTCCCTGTGGGTTAGGGGGGTAAGAATTGACCCACCGCGTCTCCCTTCGCGATTCGTAAGAGGCGATTAACTAGGTACATCGTGACTTGATTTGCGCTGACTTGAAACTATTCTAGTGGTTTTTGTGCTCGGCGGCCTTACAAAGGCTGATAAGCCTTAAAACTCCATCCATCCATCCATCCATCCCAGCTGACGAAGGACCAACTTGATCCGGAATTGAGGAACACTCCGCCAATGACTGCCATGGACATATTTAATTGTTGTACTCGGAACATCCGCGTACACGTTGGAAGAGTTCAAGAATTATAGGTCTTTGGAAGTGTATCGATTCTTTGTAGCAGGATTCGTGGGAGAATTCGGTCACCCTTTGCACAATCGGACCTTGATCGTTTTTCTCTGATGGTATAACTATAAAGTAGTAGGAGCGTTTGAGTCCTCTTAATTTTTCTTTTTGTTGGTTGTTAAAGCAATTTTCACGCAGCAAGAAGTCGGCATAGTTGCACGTCTCCCGTAGCACAGCTTAGCAGACAGCGCTCGCCTCCTACCAACATAGCTGAAAGCACGTGGCTTCTGCAAATAACTCCGGAAGTGACGACAACGCATCTCCGGCCAAATTCCTCATTCTCATGTCTTTTTATATGCAGTCTTGCAGATCTGTTAAGAATTGTAACGTCAAGAAAAATTAAACAATCAAGAATCCGTCTGTTTATCCTTCGAATATTATGCTGTGCTCTACACTACAGACACTCTAGAGAAGCTTGAACGGTTTTTGTTTTACACAGCGCTCAACGGGTTACGTTACGCACTGACCCTGGGAGTGGGAACGCGTACGATTCCTCCTAATCGACGAGACAGAACCGCAAACACAGTGCCTGGAAGCGACTGACCAAGAAAGACTCACTTACCGCACCAGAAGATCCTTGCCGTACACACAGTCGGTTCTTGCTCTTTCTAGACAGACATTTAACAACGTCTTCTATGCGAAGGCTGTGTGTGAACTGTTGGACGCCATGTTGAACAGTTACAAATCGACCTTCACCTTGAAAGCAGCTGCAGGGTCAACTTCCAGACGGAGTGACCTCACTCATCAGTGGTCAGCGGTTCGCTACTGCGCATTGGAATGGGAATTTTCCAGTCCCTTCCACAGCATTCTGCTGACAAATTCTGAATACCCCGGACCCTCTGCATCCTGACAAGGCAAAAATCGCCTCCACCCCCTCTCACAGACAAAGGGGGTTCCTGAACCCTGCAGGCATCTCACATTACATACATGTACAACATAGTTTTATGGCCCATCACCCTCTGTAGGCTATGTAAGGCCATCGTTCACAATCAATCATTAGAGCAGGTTGGAATAGCCGGCATGAGGAGTGATTATCCCTAGATCGTGGCAAAAGGATGGCATTAAAGCATGCAAAAAGTTTAATTAGATTAAAAAAAACTAATCGAAAATAGTCATAGACTATTGTAACGTATACTTTCTGCACAAACCCCACAGAAGATAGTAAATAAACCACACCGTATATGTACCTAGGAGACGAACACGATCGAACCGTAGCCACTACGCCAAAAGACGATCGAGCAAGTGTGATGTAATGTTTCATATAAAGCTCGAATGAGTGGCAGCAGATAACTGTTTAGTTCTGGCTTGAATTGACTATTTCGCTTCCCTGTCAGGCGAGGACAGAAAATTCAGGATCATCGAGTCGATGAGTGCATGATCAACTTGCCCGCATTCGGCGTAATGTAACGTGTAAGATTATGACAAGAAAATAGCATTAAAGCACAAAACAAAGTTTCATGACAACTAAATTCACCAATTATATTAATAACTGACCATTTTTACACCTACAGCTAGTGCTCAAACCTTACAAAGCAAACAAAACATACTGCGGGGAGTGAGAGAGAGAGAGAGAGAGAGAGAGAGAGAGAGAGAGAGAGAGAGAGAGAGAGAGAGAGAGAGAGAGAGAGACAGAGAGACAGAGATCGACAGACAGAGAGAGAGACAGAGAGAGACAGAGAGAGAATGAGAGAGAGAGACAGAGATAGAGAGAAAGAGAGAGAGAGACAGAGAGAGAGACAGAGAGAGAGAGACAGAGAGAGAGAGACAGAGAGAGACAGATAGAGATCGACAGAGAGAGAGATCGACAGAGAGAGATCGACAGAGAGAGATCGACAGAGAGAGAGAGATCGACAGAGAGAGATCAACAGAGAGAGAAAGAGAGAGAGAGATTGACAGAGAGAGATCGACAGAGAGAGAAAGAGAGAGAGATCGACAGAGAGAGATCGACAGAGAGAGAAAGAGAGAGAGATCGACAGAGAGAGATCGACAGAGAGAAAGAGAGAGAGAGACAGAGAGAGAGACAGAGAGAGACAGAGACAGAGAGAGACAGAGAAATAGAGAGACAGAGACAGAGAGAGAGACAGAGTGACAGGGAGAGACAGAGACAGAGAGAGAAAGAGATAGAGACAGAGAGAGACAGAGATAGAGACAAAGAGAGAGAGAGAGAGAGACAGAGAGAGAGACAGACAGACAGAGACAGATACAGAGAGAGAGACAGACAGAGAGAGAGAGAGAGACAGAGAGAGAGACAGAGACAGAGAGACAGAGAGTGAGAGAATTCGAATACTGCTAAAGCAGCGTTTTTTGTATGAGATTGTATACACATCTAAGCAGCAACACATTATGTCACAATCTCTAATGCCAAAGTCACTCCGCAATTCTGGAAACCGCTATAAGCCGTAAGACTCGCATGTGTGTCCATGCATAGAAACCAGGCTGAAGTGCGAAAAACAGTTTTCGAGAATATTGCAGAGTAAAGATTTTGGAGCACCACGTCAGGTATACATTTTCCTGATATTTATGTCACTGTACAAAATGAAAGATTTCCTCTCTGAACATGTTTTTTTTCTTCTGGAACATGCATGAATAAATAAACAACGTTATTGTGGATGAAATATCTCATTTCTTCATTTTTCAGGTAAATGCGGGCATAATTTGCATTTGAGTTAATTAAGAGCTTGCAATCACAAGCAAACTGCTTAAATCTTAGCATTTGATTCAATGTTGGCAGGTTAGTCATTTGACTGTGGGCTTGAGAGTTCAAAACTTTGACCTGATGCTCCAAGTCGAAGTCTAACTACATGTATTACACTAGGCTTGTTCAGGAGGCGCAGCGCTGCACGTGTTTCACTCCTGAACAGCAATTCTGGGGCGTGCTTCACTCAGCGCTGTGCATCACAGAAAAGCATGCATCCGAGGTGATTCACACGATTTTCAAAATGGCGTCTTCGATCCCGCACTGGTCATCGATGGTTAAATAACCCTCGAGAACACCATTTTGGGACTTGGAACGGGCTTTATTTGCCCCAAGCGCTCTATGTGCGCGAGTAATGGCATTAAGGATGACACAGTAGCGAACTTTATTCACGCAGAATACATTTAAACGTGCATAAACGATGTCTATGGCAAAGAAAACACTTTCTAGTTTCTTGAGCGTCTAATAACACAACATGCGGCGCAGAAGATTTACCTCCCTTTAACAAGAAGCGCTTCACTAAATTTGTAGGCGTTCACGAGAGGCAAAGAGCGCTCATTTGCCAACATGAAGCCCTCATGCAGCGCTTCGTACTCCTGAACAAGCCTAATGTGACCCATGACCTCCACATTTGTGACTGCAAAAGAGAAAACAGGGCCAAAGTAGGAAAAGTGACAAGATGAAATATTTCAACCATCTTTAATTATTATTCATTCATTCATTTATCTATCTATATTCCGGAAAAACAGCACGTTCACAGAGAAAATCAGAATTTTTCTTACAGTGATGTACCTGGAAAATCTTTGTATGACTTAGTGTGCTGATAAGTTTACTCGGTGCGTCATCAAAAACTGTTTTTTGTACTCTACTCTTGTTTCTGGTGCATGGTCACATTACGGAATCCTAAAGGACTTCGCACACGAGGCAATTCCACACGCCACACACACGGACTGACAAAAATATCTCCCAATGGCAGAGCGCTACTGACGCCTTCGCTCCACTATTGCCAGCCGTGATTGGCTGCCACAATGACGCTTGCGAGATTGCCAGGGCCAAATCGCCTCGTGTACGACGGCCTTAGCTCTGTGTATCCTACCACTCCCCATGAAGTAACTCTGAAAATGTCATGTCTTTTCTCTATATAAATTTTTTTCTAAGTCATCCAGACACGAGTTTAGTTATATGTATTTATTTAAGAGTACAGCTAACATGAAAACACAAAAAATGACACAGGTTTCTCATAATAAAATTGTGCTCAAAATGATCACCAATTATGGAAACAACGAGTACACAGATGTGATAATCAGATTGTGATGGAGTGGCATGAGGCATGATGGTAGCAGGGCTCAGGTATGAGACAAATCGTACTTGCTTTCCACAACTTTATTCACCCATGGGTACAGGAGCTCCTGGCTGGTCAGAGGCCTGGTGATAATGGCCTGGACCAACCCAAGACCATGGTGGCAGTGGTCTCTCCCCCCAGATGGGATGGGGTCTGTTGGCGGGTCTCCCTTAGCATGCACTCCTGCCTCTATTTATAGAGGTCGACAAGAATAGATACAAAGAGGGAACCGAAGGGTTCACTTCCAGAGGACTTTTAGACAAACGACAGAAGTTCTCTGGGCGTGGGAAAGCAGGGGTAGAGCGTTGTGAGTGGCTGGAGAATCTGGCCGCTCCTAACACTGACCTCTTGGAGACAAACATGTCAGCCAGTGTCCAGCCCAGCGCCGATGAGTGGCCACAGCGGGAGACGAGGGGAGCGAGAGAGAGGAGGCGTGGGAGAGAGAGAGAGAGAGAGAGAGAGAGAGAGAGAGAGAGAGAGAGAGAGAGAGAGAGAGAGAGAGAGAGAGAGAGAGAGAGAATAGTTACATGGCAAGGGATCGATAAAAATGAGAGCAAATAATTCAGTAGGGGAGGATTTCCTCTTGGTTACAAGAATATCTGTTGGTAGGTGTGAAAATATGAACACGATGAGCCTTATGACAGACTGGTTGATGTTCCAGATGAAAATGCATGCATAAAACAGTGAGTGGAAGAAGTAATTAGCAGGAATGAATTGCTTCCACATCACTCATTCCACGAAAAAACATATTTATCAAAACAAAACATTAAACCAAAAAAACTCAACATTCTATTATAGAAGTAATCTTGTTCCGCCATCACGCATAGCAAGGTCTTTGGAGTTAGATCCCCTTAATTGGACATTCTCCACACGCGCACACACACGCTCACACACAGACACACAAACAAACACACACACAGTCTCACAAACACATACACACACAACACATACACACACAAGCACACACACTCACACATGCACCCTCATGCACACACACACACACACACACACACACACACACACACGCACGTCTTCCTAGCTATAACCGTGTAGTATTTTCACGTAGACATGCATTTGTCTCTTAAAACTTCATCCATCCATCCACTCATCCATCCATCCCAGCTGATGAAGGACCAACTTGATCCGGAATTGAGGAACACTCCGCCAACGAGTGCCATGGACATATTTAATTGTTGTACTCGGAACATCGGCGTACACGTTGGAAGAGTTCAAGAATTATAGAACTTTGGAAGTCTATCGATTCTTCGTAGCAGGATTCGTGGGAGATGTCTGCTGATTATCGCCGGGTGTTTGTCTCGAAAGGTCAGATCTATTCTGACAAGAAGGGCAAAGCCCATACGACTCACATGCTTGATCTTGACCTTTATATAACCTTGACCTTCAGGTGACCTTCAAGGTCAAGGTCAAACAACTAAACCTACCAATGACATCATTCACTAAGAAATGCTTTACACATTTTTCCTACCAAAATACATTTGACCTTGACCCAAGGTCAAGGTCATCCAAGGTCATGCAACACAAAGCTGTTAATTCAAGACATAGGAAGCACAATGGCGCTTATTGGCACTTTCTACCATGAGATATGGTCACTTTTAGTGGTTCACTACCCCATTTTGGGCACATTTCATAAGGGTCAAAGTGACCTTGACCTTGATGATATGTGACCAAATGTGTCTCATGATGAAAGTATAACATGTGCCCCACATAATTATTAAGTTTGAAACAGTTATCTTCCATAGTTCAAGGTCAGGGTCACTTCAAAATATGTATACAATCCAACTTTGAAGAGCTCCTGTGACCTTGACCTTGAAGCAAGGTCAACCAAACTGGTATCAAAGATAGGGATTACTTTGCCCTATATACCACTTGTAGCTAAGGTCGCCATTCTCAATAACGTGGGAGAAAATTGGGAAAATGTGAAAAATGACTGTTTTTGAGACCACATTTATGGCTCCTGTGACCTTGACCTTGAAGCAAGGTCAAGTCACCATGTATGGTTTTAGAGGCCTTGTCATCATACACCATTATGCCACATTTGGTGTTGATATACTTCATTGCATCCGAGAAAAATCCAACGTTTAAGTTTTTTACGCCCGGACGGACGGACGGACGGACGACACGGGTGAGTACATAGACTCACTTTTGCTTCGCATGTGAGTCAAAAATCTGCTTTTTCCATCCTTTTTGTCTAGCTTTGGTCACCCTTTGCACAATCGGACCTAGATTGTTTTTCTCTGATGGTATAAAGTTGTAGGAACGTTTGACTCCTCTTAATTTTTCTTTTTGTTGGTTGTTAAAACAATTTTTCACGCAGCAAGAAGTCGGCATGGTTGCACGTCTCCCGTAGCACAGCTTGGCAGACAGCGCTCGCCTCCTACTAACATGGCTGAAAGCACGTGGCTTCTGCAAATAACTCTGGAAGTGAGACAACGCGTCTCCAGCCTATATAAGAAACGTTACGTCACATCTTTTCTAGTTCTTCACCTCTTATGAATCCCTTAGGGAGACACAGTGGGTCTATTCTTACCCCTAACTTGCAGGGAGATTTCAAAGTGGAGAGTCCAGTGACATTACATTCATGCACTCCTCTCCAGTTGATTTCTCCACCTTTTTCCAGTTTCCAGTCTTCTTTGACCTCTGACCCCTCATGCACTGGGTAATTGTCACATAGCAACCTCCTCACACTGACATGTGAAAGTCATAACAATGAAAAAAGAAGACAAAGTCAACTTGACTTCATCAGTACATGCATCGATCTCTGCTTAGGACCGCTTAATTGTAGCTATTGCAGTGGTCAACAGGTCCATGGTTTATGATTGTGTGTCGATATAAAAAATTCTCCTGTAGCAAGTTCTGCACCAACTCAGGGGCGGATCTGGGGGGGGGTGCAATGGGTGCAATTGCACCCCCCCCCCAGCGGGACAAAAAAAAAAAAAAAAAAGAAAAAAAAAAGAAAAAAAAGAGATATGTTGATAATGTAGTAATGTAAATGTAATTGCACCCCCCCCCCCCCCCCCCAAGCAAAAAGACAAAAAAATGAGAGAGAGACTCAGGGAAAGAGATGTTGATAAATATTGGAATGTAAATATAATTGCACCCCCCCCCCCCCTCCTCGGCTTAAAAAAGAAAGAAAGAGAGAAGCTGATAAATATAGTAATGTAAATGTAATTGCACCCCCCCCCCCCCTCCCTCGGCAGAACAAAAAAGAGAAAGAGATGCTGATAAATATAGTAATGTAAATGTAATTCCACCCCCAGCCAAAAAACTAACTAAATAAATTAAAGAAATAAAATACATAAACAATGATAATACATAAATAAAAAAATGGAAAGAGAAATATGTTGATAAATATAGTGATGTAATTGCACCCCCCCCCCCCCCCCCCCCCCAGCCAAAATAAAAAGGGGTGGGTGGGTGCAGAGAGAGAGATGCTGATAAATATAGGAATGCACTAGTAAAATTAAATGTAATTGCACCCCCCCCCCCCACCCCACCCCCATATAAAGATTATTAAATTCGAGGTATGATCTTGTTGCAAAGACTTTTCCTCATGTTGTTTTTGTGAATTGTGATTCTTTATTATTAACATCGAACTTATTTAGCACTGTACATTTTCGAGCATGTGCTTCCCAAGAGAGAGACAGTTGGTCCTATCTCCACCCCCCACCACATCAGTGGCAAAATGTATCGCCTGAAAATAGCACTTTACACGCTCAGATTGCACCAGACTGCACCATTTTGCTTCCTTTTTAAAAAAAATTCCGGGGGGGCATGCCCCCGGACCCCCCTAGCATGCTCGGCGCTTCGCGCCGTCGGTTCGGCGCTTCGCGCCTTCGCTGATAAGATACAAAACAAAAAAAAAAGAACTTTGCACCCCCCCCTTTCAAAACCCAGATCCGCCCCTG
>JAWQFJ010023582.1:0-17674 GCA_034096865.1 Theodoxus fluviatilis | reverse complement strand
ATCCTATTTTTCTTCCCTCCCCCCCGGTCCGCTCCTATCCGTCTCTCTTACTCCCTCCTCTCATTCCTGCACGATGAATCCCTCTACCCCTCATTTCTACCCCCCTCCCCCTCCCTTATCGCCTCCCGTCGCTGCCTCTGATTACTAGCTCTTCCCCCTAGAAACGATACCCAACCCTAAAAAATCCCCCGATCTATCTGCCCCCTCCCTCTTCCCCCCCGCATCTTCCTTTTATGCACGACGCTTTTTTTCTTCCGCTAGACAGCTGGCACCCCCCGCCCCCCCCACCCCCCCCCCCCCACAACCCCCCACACCCCCCCCCCCCCCCCCCGCAGGCTACTTTATGCATGCGTGCACAGCATGGAGAAGTAATTGCTGTCGAACCCCGTCATAGCCTGAAGTCTAGCGTGGGATTCGGGTTGCTTCGCCAACTGCACGCAAAGTTTCTTTTGTGCGTAGAAGACGCGAAGAAACGATAACTGCCCTGCGGCCTTTCTTGCCCCGAGACCATGCCCCTGGTGACCTTTCCTTGGGGTCAGTGTGCCTCGCTGTTGAATGTGTGAAAGTTCGCGCATGTTAAGATTACCCCTTGTTAACTTCATGCCAGGATGATAGGGAGTCGGCAGCGGCATTCATGGAGGGCGCTTGGAGATAAACACGTTGGCTTGGATTTATCGGTTTCTCAATATCCGCGCCATGGCAGTCTGAAGGTCAGGTTGCAAAGCAGTGCAGTGTCAAGGGATGCTGCGACGCGCCATTGCAGTCTGAAGGTCAGGTTGCAAAGCAGTGCAGTGTCAAGGGATGCTGCGGCGCGCTGGGACGCAGTCGCGGCTTCTCTCGTGATGGAATGTCTCCAGGAAGGAAAGACCATTTTCATCGTTTCCATTTAGTTAGTGAATTGTCCATGATGCATTTACTGCTGTAATCAAAGCAAACTCTGTTTTTAAGCTGTTGCTATATGTGGACGTACTTAATCATAATGGTGTTGAAGCAATTTATAAGTCAACTTGTTTTCATGCACTTTTGTAGCCTGATTCCCTCATGTGTTCAAGCTCCATATAATACTTTGTTGGCATTATGTCCTTCAACATATATATATATATATATATATATATATATATATATATATATGCAAAAGAAAAGCATGAAAGAATCAGCATTTTGTATTGTAAGTGTCCGTTCATAGAACTTTGATTGTGCCAGTAAGGTAATATTTTTATCAAAACGTCTACAGCGATTTTTGCGACCGTCATCACTTGAGCAATTCTTTGGGGGGGGGGGTGTGAGTGTTTGCACAGTATTCAACTGGAAATACACGGATTGAGCAGATGTCAACAAAAAATACATTAACCAAGAAAGGTCGTAAAACGTTTATTGCTAAGCGTTCTAGAGCTACTGAATGACATCTCCGTATGCCTGACCAAACCACAAGAAGGGACCAAGGTTGACCTTAAGGCAGAGTTTGTGCATTTTAATTGCAGGGAAAACATCTCAGTCTAGGTACAAACCGCCATTGCCGAATGTCTACCTCAAGCTTCTTGACAACAAAAAGTGCAAAGGGCAAAGACAACTATTGGTTATTTGTAAATTTTTGTTTGTTCCTTTCTCATTGGAACACAAAACAAGAACGGACGTGCAGCGAGTGGCTGCATTGTCTGCTGACCTTTTGACCCAGATTCCTTGCAGAAGGTCACGTTGACTTTCCATGACATTGCCTACTAACTTTACACGATTCCCCTTTTGTGGTTTAGGGATCTTGTCGAACACCCTGCTGACCAGTGGATGAGAAAGAAATCACCGTTGCACATGCAAAAAACACACACTGGGTCTTTTGGGCTGAATCAATGAAGGTCCCTGAATAATTTGATAGCACGTATGTCAACATATTGCGAATCCGCATTCAGCAAATTCCATGAACTGCATCGTAACTATTTTCGCTGCATACTTGCAGAGGCGTTTGCACACTTGCGTACACATTCAATAAATCTGAGCATAACTATTATAAACCAAAATTATTCAGCGATTGCAAGATTTAAAGTTTGTAGCAGCTCATTTCGTATCCACAGACTTCGAGTGTCTTCGAGAAGTTATGGAGAGCACAGATAATGAAATTCAAAGAGAAATAAGAAAGCTACGTTTCAGAGCTCCGAGGAAAGAAGCATCACAAGGCCTAAATGATACAATTAAGGGCAGTTGGAATTCAATCACGCCATAATGGCAATGCACCGTAATAAGGGATAACAAGTAACAGTCTTGACCACTATTTATTCACTACTGGGTTTTCAAAGCAAATACGTTTGCCTCCTGGTCATCAGGCCACTGTTGTTATCACTTCACCACAATCACTTCCTGGGAAGCAAACAGCTAAGCTGCAGATGAATGTGCATAAGTTATCTTTCATAGTTTTCCAGCTCAACCCTCACAGGTACTCGGTTTCACTCCTAGGTGGGTAGAAGCAGTGCGAGTGAGTGACATGGGCTGACCTTTACGTGGTCTCAGGGGTTTTGCAATGGCTAAGGACAAAGGCGTAGATTTTCTGCAAGTGGCACCTCACCACTAAAAGCTCGTTTTCCAGCAACCAGAGCAGTAGCAACAGCAACCCCAACATCAACGGCCACAGGGGCAGCAGGAGCAGCAGAAGTGAAGTCTAGCACACATTTCGCTTTTATCACCACACGAGGTCATCATTCATGATCAGAAAACATGGAGATATCTAAAAAATCTGCCGTCCCTTGCAAGTACCCACAAATACTTTCAGCCCATTCTATTGCTGTAATCTGCCCCAGAATGCTGACACGGAGAGAACTGCTGATAAGTTAAATTGGTCTTTTTGTCCTTTCCCTAGTCGCTCTCGGTTCGCCTCACAGTTTTTGTCTGCAGTCGTTTGGCGTTTTGGAGTGTCATCGAGAACCCTCCCCGGATTTCCCCCGCCATACAGGCATTCATCATTCATAGCATTGCAGATATGGTGGTCTGATGTTCATCGCCACGGAGGAATATATCTCTTTCCGCCTGTTAACCGCATTTTAGTTGTAGGCAGGTTGACACCTCTATCTCTCTCCTGTTTGCCGCCCTTGACATTGCCCGCGATATTTTAACAAAAATGAGCAGCGTTTCCCCGTCCATCAAAAACTGCCTTTCTCTCTCTCTCTCTCTCTCTCTCTCTCTCTCTCTCTCTCTCTCTCTCTCTCACTCTCTCGCTATCTCTCACTCTCTCGCTATCTCTCTTTCTCGCTCTCTCTCACTTTCTCTCCTCACTTTCTCGCGCTCTCTCTCTCTCTCTCTCTCTCTCTCTCTCTCTCTCTCTCTCTCTCTCTCTCTCTCTCTCTCTCTCTCTCTCTCTCTCTCTCTCTCTCTCTCTCCCCTCCTCTCTGTGAGGAAATAAGCCTTTTTTGCACGGAATAAGTCGGTTTTTGGTCGTCTTCTCTGACGCTTTACGTTTTATCTTGCAAGTTTGTCCAAAACTAAGATATGTGATTCCATTTTCTTTCTTTACTGTCGGTCTTGAAATGAACGCTTGATGAAACACTATTCCTTTTTATCACCTTTTTTGGCTCACATTTTACAGTTTGAGTTTAAATAGTATTCCGAACTCTTCATTTTTTTCGTCCTCGCACTTTTTCAACTCCCCCAGTCGCTCACTCTCCTCCTTGTCCCACCCCCACCCCAACCACCCACACCCTCCCCTCTTCTTCTTTTCGTTCTTCGCTTATTTTTCCTCTTCTGACCTCCTTATTCTCTGTCCTACTTTCTTCTCCCTGCTCTTCTGTGTCTTCCCTTTCTCTCTTTTCCTCGTCCTGCTTCTGCTTTTTTCTTCCCATTTCAGCGCTTTATATTCCCCCATTCGCCTGGTTCTGTTTCCTCTTTCACTCCTGCTTCGTCTGCTGCCCATGGTCCTTTTGCTATTGTTGCTGCTTCTGGTCATACTGGGGGCTTGTCTTGCTACTTATGCCTCTCCTGTTCTTACTGCACTAGCACCGTCTGTCTGGTCCCTCTTCGCCTCCAGCTCTGAGGCGCGCGGCCATGGGGAGGGAGCACCTCCCGACCTGATCGCAGGCAGGGGTAGAAAGCGAGGTGGCGGGAAGCAGGGGAGTTTCCGGTGCGGGACACGGAAATATCACCAAGAAAGACAACTCTGCCTGACCCCAGGGCGAAGGAGTGCAGCAGGCTGCTCGTCCTGAAGTGAACCCCCTCTGCAGCGATCGCTTCAAGATGGCCGCTTGCTACTTTCCTCCTTCTCCCGGCAGAGGAGTGTCGTTAGAGGTGCGCTGATTGTATCCTTGTGCTTCAGTCGACTGCATGCGTGCGGATACGATAAAGGTCAGGTTACGAAATGGTTTGCACCACTCCTCGGGACCATCTGACGTGATCAGTGGCCTTTGTCTGGCGCAGCCTTTAGCCTGCATCAGGCGACAGATGCCCTCCTGCCTTTCCGGCTCGGCTCGCCCCCTGCTGCAACCAATTGTCTGTCCAGAAGTGCGCAACCATACTGACTCTGTAAAACAAAGGTGTGTGTGAACAAAGAGGATCGGCGAGGGCAGCAAAGCCGTAGGGGCAGAAATAGCAATATTGGTAGTGAGGGTAGCAGCAGCAGTGGTCGTGAATCTTGTGATAACGGTAGGTTTTATGGTGGTAGTGGAGGTAACAGGTTTAAGGATCTTTCTGTTTTACTGAGGAGTCTCCTTAAAAAGTCAGTGAACGAGGCCACACGACTAAACGTTTACAAAGTGAGGCAAAATCTTCACAAAGAGAGGCACGGCTGCAGGGAACGTCCTTTGAGAGAGGCACCTCACAGGGGAGTACTCTTACAGAGATAAGCAGGCTGTCACGTGGCAGGCCACTGAAGAAGACCCTCACGGAGCGAGGTACATTAGTGATGAAGACCCCAACAGAGAGAGACAGGGCAGTGAAGAAAATACAAATAGCAGCAGGCCAAGCAAAAGCCTCGTCACAATGGATGGCTGCAACAACTTTATTACTGCCTGTGGCTGGTCCTCTGAAGGACTGGTTGGTGTTAGGTTTGGGCGGGGCGCGACCATCGCCTGGCTGCCCACTGTCCACCCCAGGCACTTTCCCACAGCAGGAGCGTCATGCAACTCTCAGTGTCTTGACCTCTCCCGACCTTGAACTCGTGCGTGGTTTACCCTGAGGTTGCATTCCGCACAGACAGGAACAGTTTAACTGTGTTTTAATCGCCATAACACATTTGTGTTAGACAAAAAATAAAACACAGAGAATGTAGAAAAGTGAGTCAGATTCCTGTACTGAATTCATTGTAACGGAATGTTGTGAGCTTCGTTGTTTACCAAGAAAGAATCCAGATTTCTCCCGACCCAGGGACTGAACCACGCCAGTGCGCCTCGCACATAATCAAACCCCAAGGCTTGATCGCCTACATCCGCCTGTCAGAAGGCAGGGTTTCAATAGGTGAGTAGAGGTTGAGGAACTGACTATGCACTCATGCAGAAGGGGAGACTACTGGATACGGGGATGCCAGGAGCTGGTGCTCTATATTGTAAACATGATGGAATGGTTGAGGATGCTCCTTTTAGGACCATTATAAGTTGTTTGGCATGTCATAGACGTTGTTTACACTTGGTTGGTCTGTGCAAAGCCGTACAAAGTTCACCCTTGGTTCCTTGTTTCAGCTTCGGCTAAAGTGAATAGTAACGAGAAAACTACTTCAAATGGTTTGTCTCGTGCATTGATAATGGGCATGTAGAAACACCTTGTAACCAGCAAATAATTCCCATGGACATTCAAGGCAGCTGTGCAATTAGTTCAGCCTTGTCCCTCCACACTCTCCCTTTCCCCAATTTCCACCTTCACTCTTTGCCTATCACCTCACTGTCCCCAAACCACTATGGGTTTCCAAAAGAGCAACCTGAAATGCCAGCCAGAGATTTCGTTCTGAAAGGATTCCGAGTGACTGACCTGCATGAAATGCAGAATGAAACCCATCGTCTGTTGACTTGACATGGCTCTCCGTGCTGTCGCGGCCGAAGTGTTTGCAAGATACAGCCAAACGAGAGTCTTTGACCCTGGGACCCGTCATAGTTACAGTTTTTAGCAAAATGCTCTCGACAGTGATGGCACCCTTGGCTGTCATGGAGGCAAGATGGAGATTTAAGGGGCGTATGACAACTCCTTCATCGTCTCTGGGTCCGTTTGATCCATCCCCGCCCCCAACCTGTACCCTGACCCTTGTTTATGTCAGTGGGCCTGGCTGCTATGAAATCTCTGCTTCTCAAGTAATGAACTCGTAGCTATCTTTGAGAACAATTACCATGCACCGTGGCGAAAACAAATGTATTAATATGAGGCTGCGAGAGAGCCAGTGGTAACAGCTGCGAGAGGAACTAGGGAGATCACCAGCCGTGCATGCTTTACCACTGCCTAGAGGCAGACTGCAGCGCTGGGCAGTGCAGTGGTCGCTGCCAGTGCGTGTCAGGGTAATTGCAGCTGGCATGGCGCTTGTCGAACCAGGAGCAAATATGGCTGGCTTGGGGTGCGCCGTGTGACGTCGTGGTGCAGGTCGGTGTGCGCCCTAATTGCGGGGTGGAGACCCGGCCGCCCTCTCTCCTTTCCCAGACCGCAGTGGGCTCCGCGTGGGAAACGTCGGCGGATCCTTGCCTGACCTTTGAACCTGCAGTTAAACGTCCATGCGACTACGCCGACTGGTGAAGTGTCCCTGCAGCGTTGATGACGTCCGGATAATTCTGTGGTGCGATCCCCCCTTTGAACCAGCAGCAACATTTCTAGTAGACCCAGTCTCTACACCCTCTGCCTTTCGCTTCGAGGTCGACCCCTATGAAGAGGCTTCTGTTTGTAACGCCATTGATACACACCTAAAAGGCGTTTCTAAGTAACGTCATTCTGAGGCTTTATATAGGGAACATCGCAATGTGAACATTGACATTCAAGCGAGTCACGGCTGGGATGAAATCACCTGACAGCAAAACATGCGCCTTGCAAACCGGCGTTGCTCCAGGACTTCCTTGTGACATGGTCGCCATGACGCCCCGCGGTCATCATCCGACCTGCATGACTGCGTTGCACTTCCATGAAGCTAGATAAGCGCAAGATTTCCCGTCAAAAGGTAGTGAGTGCCTGTTTTTCCCCAGTGCAACTGTGATGTCTGCAGGCGAGGACAAAGAACCAGTTTTGCCGACTGTGGTATAGACATGCTTCCTTCTCCCCTCTTTATGAGCAGTGGTAGATGCTGCCTAGTAAACTTTGCACCTAATTTGATAGGAAGGCACGTTCCAACCGGTGCAAGTTTCAGGGCTGTATCATCACTGATAAACTGTAGCCGTAGCGAAAGCATCAACGCATTTTACTGTCCGTCGCTACATCGCTGATTATCTAAAGCCCGTTGTACTCGAAGCGATTCCACACGTTCCGCACTGACAATCTCCACGCGACGTTTCGTGTGCAGTGCTCGTCGCTTGCCACACGTGTAGAGAGCGATGCTGCACAGCCGCATCGCGCGAGTAACATTGAATAGAAACAGTTCTAATTTGTGTCTTGTCGCGAGCGTCAGCCACAGCCATCTGTCAATCACAGTGCGTTTCTGATGCTACCACTCCACTATCGTAAACCACGACTCGACTCCACTGATGACGATCCTAGAGATGAAAGAAGTAATTTTGCTGTACTGTATTAGGTAAGGAAATTTAGAGCAACACTTGAATAAAGGAATATTTTGTCCACCCTAAGCTGGCGTTGTGGATTCGTTTACAAGCTAGCCTGTAATGTTGCAGACGACTATGGTCTCTCGCCACACTGCCAGAGATGCGTGAAGCTTCCTGGGCAATGACCCTAACTGACTGCAAGGGTCGCGATGATAGTGGTCTTCGTGACCATGAGCGCAGTCAGTAAAGTACGATGTTAGTCGCTAGCCACTAAGGGAACGTCGAAGGAAAGAAGGAAGGAAGAAAGAAAGAAAGAAAGAAAGAAAGAAAGAAAGAAAGAAAGAAAGAAAGAAAGAAAGAAGAAAGAAAGAAAGAAAGAAAGAAAGGAACGAACGAACGAACGAAAATGTATTGTACAGGCCACTGGCCTTTTACAGTGTTTGCTAACTAACGCGAATCAACCTCAGCTGTCCTAAACTGCCTGGTTGCAGTGCTCGCCTATGGCTCTGTGCCTTTGGATACAACGCGGACAGTGGGGTTTATTGGCTTGTTATTCCTCCAAAGACCCACTTGCCCGAGTAAGCCCTTCATTCTGCTGCGCCCTGCACAATACAAGCGCGCTGAAATCATTGTACTGAACACAACGCATAGTGCATGCACGCGTTGCACTGACAGGATGGGTGGGTGGATGGAGTTTTACGGCCTATCAGGACATTGAGCACGAAAGTCACTAGAATGGTTGCAGGTCAAGTCACGATGTCCCTAGTCATTCGTCTCTTACGAATCGCGTAGGGAGACGCGTTGGGTCTAATCTTAGAGGAATTTCACTTTTCGAATGATCTGGCATTTGGAAAAGACATCATCTTCCCATAAACAAAACCTCAGTTTAGACACATTCTTGTTGTTTCTGTACTAAACGGAGTGGCAAAGTGGTTGCTTCCATCCTGCCTGCCTGTCTGCCTACCTGCCTGCCTGCCTGCCTGCCTGTCTGCCTGCCTGCCTGCAGCTGTTGGCAGCCTCTCACCCTCCAGTGCCCGCCTGACTCACTCCCCACCTTTCTCTCTCTCCCTGGCGCCTCTCTTTCCTCCCGCCACTAACCACCGGGGATGAAGTTACCAGGTGATTGCCTCTCCAGCCAGGGGCAATTTCCATTCGTGTCAACGACCCCGGCCCAGTACCAAGGCTGTCACAGCAGTCCACGACGTGCTTATCAAAGGTGCACTTTTTGTATTGCATTTTCCCACCCATCGGTGAGAACTCTAACCGCACATATTTACCCCCTGGTCATCGGGCCACCTCTTTGTGCCACTCCAACACCATCTCAGCTCCCTGGGAAGCGTGCAACCAGGCTGTGAATGAACGTGCCAAAGTTAGGTTTCAAAATTTTCCAGCTCAGCTCTCACAGGTACCCGTTTTATTCCTGGGTGGGGAGAAGCAATGGGAGGAAAACACTTTGCTCAAAGATACATCTCTAGAATCCGCGCAGCTTCGAATACCGCACCCACCTGCCGCAAGCGACTGCAGGAGCGCGCTAAGCACACGGCCACAGAGCACCACTCGCGCACTGGGAACATCTGCACTCGAAGACAGAACAACTCATCTCGACCAAGTACCACTCAACCCACCGCACAACGCAGCGCCTTACATTACGATACAGCGCCGCACAACGCAGCGCCTTACAATACGATACAGCGCCGCGCAACGCAGAACAACACAGCACAAAAAACACAGCTCAACACAGTGCAACACAAGACAAGACTTGCAATATGGCACAACACAGATCAACGCAACACAGCTCAGCACAATGCAACACAACACAAGACTTGCAATATGGCACAACACAGATCAACGCAACTCGGCGCACCGCAAGGCAACACAACAAACAGAACACAACAGAACACAGCACAAAACAACGCAGTACGAGTACAATGATGTACAGTACAACGCGGCATAACACATAAGAGTACAAAGCAACACACATAGTACGTAGAATAATATATATAACACGTTGCAATGCAATACTTTTCAAAGCAATGCATCGCAGCACAGTGCAACACCTCACTGTGTTACACATGACTTAGTTGTGTACAAGTCAATATCGTACGTACAGTAGATACGACTAATACAGTACAGAACAGTTCCATGCAACATTAGGTTAATATTAGAACAAAATAAACTATTGATTGACAGGTTCAGTGCAGACAGTGTGAAAAAGACCACACGAGTTGCCGAACGAAAATAGATATACGCTAACTATAGGGTGCCATTCAGAATATTTAGTACAATTGTTGCTATCAAGAATGAGTTACAATGTCTGATAATGTGTGTATTGTTGTTGCTGTTGCTGCTACCACGCTACTGCTAAGGGTTTTGTTAATGTTGTTGATGTGGTGGTGGTGGTGGTATTGATGGTAGTGGTGATGATAGTGGTCGTGGTAATGGTGGTGGTGAGATTAACCAATATATACATTTCTGGTGTGCCCGAAATGGTGATGTCTACACATACTGATATCAGAAAGTTTTGTGTCATCGAGCACCTATTCTCCAGAACCTGTCGTCCCTGAATTCGGACAGTGACACCTTTCCATGACAGAGAAATATTGTAGGTGTGACGGTGGCCACGTCGTAGACCTACTGACCGTTTAACCACGACCGCAAGAAGAAGTAGAAGTTACAATCTATTACACAGAATGATGTATCCTTAGTGGGAATAAAGCTTTCGTGTCAAAGACATGCTCTGAATGTGGAAACAGGAACACTGAAGTGCAGATACAGACAGGGAGGGGAGCGGTGAGCGACACGAACAATCCGACAGACTGCCAAATCCACCAGATCACGAGCACATATGCTCGGACAAGTTCCCGTCCTGATAAATGGGCAAATACATGTATGTATGCGTGTAAGTGTGTAATTTCGTGTAGCTGTACACATTTGATCAGTGGGGTTAGATCCCCAGCATCTAAAGGCAAACCGTTTCATCTCTGGTGCAGGTACGTCTGTACACGGAGGAGCAGTGACTGCACGACTCTGGTCACGTGAGTGGGATGAGTCCAGGATTCCTTCAGGACGGGGTACTTTGGTTCGTCTTGTGTCATGGAGTTCTCGGCTGATGCCTAAAGGTAAGCAAGCAGTGTGCCTCGTCCTGACGTGCTCATGTGTGTCGACCTTAATAAGTGTGTATGAGAGAGAGAGAGAGAGAGAGAGAGAGAGAGAGAGAACGTGTGTGTGTGTATGTGTGTGTATGTGTGTGTATGTGTGAAAGAGAGAGAGAGAGAGAGAGAGAGGGGGAGAGAGAGAGGGAGAGGGAGAGAGAGAGGGAGAGAGAGAGAGAGAGAGAGAGAGAGAGAGAGAGAGAGAGAGAGACAGAGACAGACAGAGACAGAGACAGAGAGAGAACGTACGTGTGTGTGTGTGTATGCGCGCGCGCGCGTGCGTGGTGTGTGTGTGTGTGTGTGTGTGTATGAGTATTTGTCTTTGTACATACTTGCTTACTTCTGTGTACGCGTGGGTGCTTACGAGAGTGGCTATGTCGTATGTGTGAGGTATGTAAATGTAGGTGCGCGTATATTTTACTTGTGTACGTGAATGACTGCAAAGGCGTATGCACGCGGGCTTTTCAATCTCCATCCTGGGGTTGGAAAACATTGCAAAACAGCGTGAGCTTGACAGTCAAGAAATCTGTCCAGCCTTTGGCTTACATCGATACGTTGGCCACTGTTCAACCTCTTTGAAGAGGACTTCAGCCTTATTCATTGCGTGTTGTAATCGTGTGACAGCGATGAAACAGACGTTGTTTTAAAACCGCGAGTTTTTGTAAAGACGCGTCTATAGTCCCCCATGGATCTTTACACTCCTACTGCTGTAGCGCCTCTCTCCTGTCTCACGAACTCGTCCATGGGCCTTACCCAGTTCTCACTAAGCCACACTCGCGTGTCTTCATTACACGCCCCACGACCACACCCCCGAGAGACAGTCCGACACGCAGACAGACACATAGACAGATACACAAACACACAGTCATACAGAGGCAAACTGTGCACACAAACTGTGTTTAGAGAACAGATGGACAGACTGGTGGACGGACGGATGGAGAGATAGGCAACCTAGAAGGCAGAAAAGCAGAAAGACAGAAGGACGGAGGAAGTCTTTAAAGACAGCCAAAATACTGCATGTTTACAGCATGTATAAACAGCAAGCACTGGGTGATTCATACACATGCCCTTTTTGCCACGTCCTTCGAGCGTCTTCATAACTCTTCCTAGTTTGCAGTTCCAGCCCTGTCGGGTCAGCTCTCCACTGCAGTCCACGCTAGCAAAACACGCGAGTGACATGAATGTCCTGTTTATATGGGTTATGTCAACATCAGATAACGAGTAGAGCATGATATTCCTCTCGCTTGCACGGACAAACTTGAGCCTGGTTTTGTAGCTAGAGAGCCCTTGCACTCCCGTTACAGTGGATCTGCCGTCTCCAACCCAGGCTGCTGTCGCCTTGAGGAACGTCCCGGCTGACAGAGGCGTGCAGCGTGGCTGTTGTGAAGCCCCCACTTGATTTAGAATTGTCACCTGAAATATCTCCCCTCTGACGTGTTCACCAGTGATACAAGCTTTTCTCAGACAAGTGATGAGGAGTGACTGAGGGTGATGTAGAGACAAGACAAGGAGAAGGATGAAGGAGAGAGGAAGGAATGAGGGGAAACAGAGAGGGTGGAGGACATTAGAATGATAATGGAACGAGGAAGGAGATGGACAAAAGATGAAATTGAGAAAAACAGAAAGAAAAATCAGGAGGGTTGGAGGGGGATAGGTAGAAATGGATACATACATACATACAGATGTGAGGAGACAGTGGTAGGAAATGGAAAGAGTGATGGATTGAGGAGAGATGGAGGGAGGGAAAATAAAAAGGGATGGAAGAAAGATATTGAGAGAGAGAGAGAAAGAGAGAGAGAGGAGGAAACTGAGAGAAGGATGGCAGAATGGGAGAGAGATATGGGGGAGAGAGATTTGAGGTTGGGGATGATGAGATGAATGGAGACGAGAGGGCACTAGGAAATGGATGCAGAAAAATCAAATAATGAAGCAGAAAAATAGGGAGAGGGATGGAGGAGGACCGAAGAAGCGAAAAGGAGAATGAGAGGAAGGAAAGGAACGACAGAGACGACATTACTTTGCAGTGTGGTTGTGACATGCCGTGTCATCGTGGTAACAGTCTGGCAACAACTTTCGCTCTTCAGGCTTTTCCACAAGTCAGGGTCAGGCAGAGCGTTTCATTACAAAAGCGTCTACATTGACAACGACTGTAAATAGCCAATGGCGCTTGTGCACATGTGTGGACGTGAGGGAAAGATTGCGTGGAATTCGTGCAGGTGTGTTTTTGTGGTGACGATTGTGATGGTTTGAACGCATGAGCATGTGTTTATGACGTGTGTGTGTGTGTGTGTGTGTGTGTGTGTGTGTGTGTGTGTGTGTGTGTGTGTGTGTGTGTGTGTGAGTGTGAGAGAGAGAGAGAGAGAGAGAGAGAGAGAGAGAGAATATAAGAAACAGCATGTGGAATATCCGTGCCTGAAGAGAAAGAAACATACATATATCTATGCATCAATATGAAAGGCATTGTTTTCCGGTGAGCTTTCAGCCCAAGATCTACGTTGGAAAGCTTTGCAAAGATATATATACTTGCGGCTCTAATTACATTCTCTGAATCATTACTCATAAGTATTTTAACATAATTCTCATTGGATGATGGTAGTCGTAGATGCGACACCAGATAACGTTCCCGCAGATCCCGTAATGCTGGTCATTCCAACAAAAAGTGAATTTCATTCTCGTCCACTTCTCTGCACAGTGGATAAAGTATCTCGCCTATACATGTTGCATATCTCTGCTTATGTATATATATAAGTAAGCTATCCCCATACGAATACGAATAAATACATCTCTAAATGTTTTGTTGTCTATACTGAATAAGTAATTTTCTACAGCCCATTCGCTCTTTATTTCTCTGTAAAAGGAATATCTATTACGAGAGAGAGAGAGAGAGAGAGAGAGAGAGAGACAGACAGACAGACAGACAGACAGACAGAGAGAGAGAGAGAGAGAGAGAGAGAGAGAGAGAGAGAGAGAGAGAGAGAGAGAGAGAGAGAGAGACAGAGCAAGTTTTAAACTCGGTTTTGTCGCTCTTTTTCAGCCTCAGGTTCCAAATTTGAAGTTGCAGGTGCGCTGAGTTTGCCCAGTACGTGGAAAATGTGTGAAAATATCAGTTTGAAACTACACCGAGTGTAGAGCGGGAAGACATGAGACACGCGGCCTGACAGGATCCGTGTTACGTAACGAAGAAGGGTCTTTCCCAACCACTTCCTCGAAAATATTTAAATGCGTGCATACAATGTGTGTGGTTGAGTTTCATAACAGTGTGTGGTTTACATTTATTAATCGTGAGGTCGTGAAATATTTTTGCGAAATCTAGACTTTATTTTTATGATTCAGAACGTTTTACGACACCGTAATCATAAACACTGTTCTGCACACAGCAAGCTATGGCTTTAAAGCAGTGTGGTTTCACCATAATACACAATAAGATAGCAGGAAGGACATACAAAGTGCTCGTACAGGATTCAATATCCAACAATTATCATTTATCCTGTGGCGTCCCTCAAGGCTCCATTCTCGGGCCTGTACTTTATTCTCTATATACTACGCCACTGAGCAGACTAATTGAGAGTCAACTCATCCCTTACCATCTCTATGCGGATGACACCATGCTCTACTTGACGGCGTCGCCGGAGAATTTCCACCAAGCGTAATTTAAACTAGAAGAATGTTCACATGACATAAACAATTGGATGAGTGACAACTATCTTTAATTAAACGAAGAGAAAACTGAAGTTGTTCTTATTGATGCAGACACAAACAAGAAACAATGATCGGACAAGGACATCACCATTGCTGGAACCAAGGTACAATTTTCAGAGAGTGTAAGATACCTGGGTCTACACATTGACAAACACGTGGGCCATGTGATATCAGCAGCCCATTTACAGCTGCGTAGAATAGCTAGCATAATAAATTCTCTTACAAAGTCATCCACTTCGACACTTGTTGTAACTCTTGTTTCATCTTCTAGACTACTGCAACAGTGTGTCGGCAGGAGCTACTCAAAAACAACTCTACCGACTCCAGTGCCTTCAAAATATTGGCGCCAGGATTGTTGAACACTCTCCCAGGAAGGCCCACATGACGCCAATTTTGAAAAGCCTTCATTGGCTCCACGTGCAGAGTCGAATCAAAAATGAGGTTCTCTGCGTCGTCTTCAAATGTGTCACAGACAATGCTACTGTCTATCTGCAAGAACTGCTAAAAGACTACAAGCCAGTGCAAAATTTAAGATCTTCCAGTGAAAAACTCATAGATGTTCCAAAGAAAAAACAAACAAAAGCCTATGGTAACAGGTCATTTTCCTTTACAGGCCCAAAGTGTTGGAATAGCATTCCGGAACGACTCAGAAAGTCATGGAGTCTAAAGGATTTTTAAAAAGGACTAAAAACACATCTTTTAAGCCAAGATTCTTGTTTTGATGACTATGTTGCGCATTGAGCATGCCTGCTAGGTGGGAAGTCTTGCGCATAACAAGAATACACATATCAAATCACTTTATTGCAGAAAATTTGCACAAAATAATGACATCTGCAAAAACATAAGCCATGCAAGTGAGTGTCTGCTCCACTCGTAAATCCATCATACATTTGAAATGCCTGCTCATCTAGTCGTGGAGAGAAAACAGGAGTATGCACCATTAAACTACATTTACTTTTGGCTTTGCATTCCTCGCTCCAGCAAAAAGCCCCTTCTTGCCCATGCACGTCTGGATCCTATCATAACAGACAAGCTGAGATATTTGGCTAGGCCCTTAGCCTGGCGTTTAGACAAACCCAGCATCAGTAGACCTTTGACGAACCGATGGTGTACAGTGCCTAGAGATCCAATTACGATAACTACAACTCGAGTGTAGAAACCAGCATCAATGAGTGAGAAACACAAAGGCATATATTTGTGGAATTTGTGATGATAACACTTGCCCACAAAAGTGTCAAATGGGTTGGCAATCTCAACAAATAAAGGCAACGGAATTGAAGTGGTCTATCACGCATAGATCGGGTTTGCATGATCCTACCAACTCCAGGCCTTCCATTGCGACCTGCTGGGTCTCGTAGACCTCGCAAAACTCCATCAGTAGGCCTACTGTCTTTTCAAGTTCTTTCCGCACAAGGTGCACACCTCTATTGTGTCTTTCTATGTACAAACCCTTCATCTTGCCACAGCCGTTCAACGCGTGGGAGTTTGTGTCCGAGAGGAAACCACATAGCGAGCATGCTCTAGGGTAGGAGTTCGGGTAGTAAGTGTTGTTAACAGCGTTAGTTTCTAAGAGCTGTGGCCTCCCTTTGGTGATGAATTTGGTGAACTGGTCGCTGATATTGCTGTTGGTCAGGTGGGGGTATGAGCACGTCATTTCCGCTGCAGGAAAAGCTTCACGTGACAGCCCGCCCTGTTGTTGTAGGCTGTGCCAGTGGTCGAGATCTCGCGCTATCTCTTTTTTCTTCAGAGCAGTGTAGAGAGCTGGCGGGTCGGTGAAACGTAGGGAAATACAGTCATCATCTTCTGCTTGGATGACTGCTGCGAACTCGTCCCTCTCTGCATCAAAGTCAATGCAAATCCCCAGATGCAGGCAGAGCTCATTAAGTTCGACGAAACTAGATCGCGGTCAGGGCCCGTATTCACAACGGCGATTAATCTTTTCAACACTCGATTTATCCCCTAGCCCCGCGTTATCTTGATCGGTTAGATAAGGTACGCTCGTCAGAGGATTCTAGGTTGCGCTTTGCTATATATACTGGTCTCCAGTCAAGGGAGAGCGGAACAGGCAGTTGGAATCGTCTGAGTTTAGAGATAAATCGGGGTTAAAATAAATCGTCGATAAATCGCCGTTGTGAATACGGGCCCAGTTCACCTTGCTATTCTTCTCGAGTCTTTTCCTGTCATCAATTTTGTATCCTGCAAATTTGTCATCTTCAGCTGTCACGGGTGGAACTTCCATCTTTTTTATATGCAGGTGAAGGCTATTCCTTGCTCTCTCCATCACTTGTCTGTATGTATGTATAATGTATTTATATTGCGCGCACTTCCAGCCCAAAGGCTGCTCAGTGGCGCATGCACACACTCAAAAAATGTCACGAATTTTCCATAGTTCGAGGATGTCTCTAGTAGGGGTCGACTAGGATCCCCTAGTCAGCAAGACGCGCTTGGCGGAAAAGGCTCGTCTTGAGGCTTCCTCTGAAATTCTTCTGCTTTGGCTCCTGACGCAACGCCTTTGGCAGTTGATTCCATAGGACTGGTGCAGCAGAGCGGAAAGCTCGATCCCCCGACGAAGACCTTGTTGGTGGCACCCTGAGGAGATGAGAAGCACCAGACCTCAGATTTCTAGGGGGCAGTGTCGGGAGAGCAGCTGCTGCAGGTACAATGGGGCGGTAGGAATGGTCTGGCAGCACTCGAAGGTTTTAGTGAGGATCTTGAAGGCTGTCATCACTGTTCAAGGCAGACAGGAAGAATGACACCTTTTCAGCGTGGTAAATAGTCTTGGGTTTTAGTAGACCTAATCCGCCCTCTTTTCTTGGTGTGAAAATGTGGCAACTTGTTTAAGAACATTTGAGCTTCAGCTGGTCGCGGACGAATTCAACAATCTCATCTTCCATCTCCTTCAGTAATGTATCTGATAGCCACATATTGCTGAGGTAGAAATTCCATTTGGACGCCGCGGTAACATTTACAGCTTCCATTTTTTTATTGACAGGCAGCGGTGAGGTAGAGATCTTCTGCAGTAGGGCTGTGAACTCTGCCTTAAAATCTCGTCCGTTTGTTTTTTCTCTCCATCTGCGGTCAGGCTGACCTGGAAACCTAGATACTGGTACGAGCGATCATTTCCGTATTTTGGGAGTTGTTCCCCTTGGAGCGCGAGTTCTAATTCTTTGCTCTTGTCCCGCTTGACCC
>JAWQFJ010023581.1:80000-113373 GCA_034096865.1 Theodoxus fluviatilis | reverse complement strand
ACAGGGACTGAAACAGGGTTGCAATCTGTCACCCCAACGTTAGTTTTCGTATGTAGCAGCCTAGCTCATACACGGACCTGCCAGTAGTAGCTAAAAGACGAGAACGATAGGAATACAAACTTTACCTCCATCAATCCGCGACCGGAAACATGTACGTAGTTGCTGCTTCGACCCGACGACGTGGCGACACGATATGTCGGACACTGACCCACAGCGTCTGCAAAACCAGATTGCCTATATGATGTGCTCTGCCTGCCATGTAGGTTCTGGACCCTCAAACGCAAACTAAATCGAAACGTGCGGTGTCTTTCTGTTTGGGCGGACCACTAGCTCAGCCACGAAAAAATTCGCGCTTCATTTGGACAGCACAAACTAAATCCACACACACAAGGATTTACAAATATCTGAGGGTCATGTTTACCACAAGGCATGTCGTTCTAACACGCACAAAGATCGATCATGTCAAAGAGCGCCCCCTAAAGCAGCAATAGTAGCAAATTCATAAATCCTATGCGAATGGGTGACGTTCCAGCTGAGTAGTAATCTGCTAAATATTTTCTTGGAATACTATTCTGATGCACAGGTACAACCAATCTTGAATGTACGCGAGTCTGTAAGTATGGCGACTCCGGCATAAATGCCTGACTGCGAATAGAGAAAGCTTCATGTGTAATTTGCCACTGAAGAAAATACCTAATGGCCACCCGAAGACGTCCCAAGGCCAGTTCAGTAGACGGTTGAAACTGCCGCAAGATTTCCCTTAGCCAACATCCAACACAGCCATCCGTGCGTAGGAAATATTTGGACTTAGAATCTAATGTAAGCTGCCCAGCTACATCGATACCCTCGACTGCCCGCGTACGAATGATGGTAAACAGCGCGCAACAAAACCTTCCAAATACACTGGGGCCCGTAAAAGTTAAAAGAATTTCAGTACCAACAGAGACTGGGTTCGACAACAAATCTTATTAGACTCTTTTTTTTCCAGGCAGAAAACAGGCAGAGTAACGGACCGAAGTTTGAGGTTGGTCTTATGTACATTTCAACAAAGGGTGTGAGAAAATAATCAGCAATCGATACAACATTTACCGAACTATAAAACCCGGTATATGCATAGAACATATTTGCATTCATAGACAGCACAAATTTTCCGAGATGCCCTCCACGAAATTTAGATTAGGGATTAGTGAAATAAATGCTCACAAGTACAGATATGCTGCAGATAGTGGATCTTACGTGCCCGTTTGCACTGAAGAGGAGGAGGATGATATTCACCTGTTACTTCAATGCCCTGTATATGAGGACCTAAGAAGTAGATATCTGAAACTTGATTCAAGTTAGACGAAACGAGGCATACCTTGTCCCGTTGTTGAGCTCCACTGAAGAACAAATAATCAGAAAGGTTGCTTTGTACATCTTCTTAGCTCTGAAACGTCGTGATATAGCGACACGACACACCATTCCTGAATAAGAAATTGTACATTACCCCTTGCAATGCGGCTGGAGGCTAGCAAATAAACTATTCGTTCGTTCGTTGGTTCATCTCTACCTCTCTCTCTATCTCTCTCTCTACTCCTCTCTCTCTCACTCTCTCCTCTCCCCCTCTCTTCCCTCGGTCTCCCTCTTACTCTCATACTCTCTCTCGTCTCTCTCCCCCCCCTCTCTCGCTACTCTCTCTACTCTCATCTACTTCTCTCTCTCTCTCTCTCTCTCCCCCCAAGTGCAGCCAGTGCCTGTATGGCCGAGTTGCCGAAAAGTGAATGACTCATCGCTCAAGGAAAACACGGCGTGGCTTGCTAGCTTGCTGGCGGAGTTGACGGGGTGCAGGGGGCGTGCTTGTCGGCTCCGCTTAGTGTCTACCCACTTCCTAGACCGCTTTTTTCCGCCTCCCTCTCTTCTCCTCGCCTTTGATCCCAGGATGAGTGGAGCGTTTATCGTGGCGAACTGTGAGAGGCCTAGGCAAGCAGGAGTTGGGGACAGAGACCTGCCAGCAGTGAGGCTAGGCAACTCTTACACCCCTACCGCACCTGTAGATCGGGCTGCCCAGCACGAAGGCAGGCAGGCTCGCAGGCAGACGAGCATGCTGGAAAATTATTAGACGAACTAGCGGGCAAATGCGCAAGCGGGCAAGTTGGCAGACATAATAGCTGGCAGACGAGCAACCTGGCTGTTGGCAGACACAATAGCCGGCAGACGAACAAACTAGCAAGTTAGCAGACAAGCTGGCAGGCAGATGGGCTAGCTAACAAGTGAGCAGTAAAGCTATTCGACAGACAAGCAAGTTAGCAAGTTAGCAGGCAGACGAGCTGAGCTGTGCCTGAGGAAGAAAGAGTTCGCCAGCACGCTTTGCACCACAGATGTTCTGACCCGCTCCCCGCGACATTCAAAAGACTTTTCTTCTAAGAGGCAGACAGATGAGCATGCAGATGAGCAAGCTAGCAAGTAAGTAGGCAAGCTAGTATGCAGACAAACAAGCTAGAGTGAGCTAGCAAGCTAGCTGTTTGAGAGGCAAGCTGGTAGGTAAATTGTCAAGTTTGCAGGCAGGCACAGGGAGCTGAATAAACAGCTGGACAGAGATACAGTAGTCGCCGCTTATTAAAAACACATTGGGACCGAGCAAAAGTGTTTTTAATAAGCGGCGTTTTTATTAACCGTTTGCGTGTTGAACATGTCCATCAGTAACGATGTAAATCCGGACCGGACCAACTGTATTTAATAAACGGCTGTTTTTATTAACCGCGTGTTTTATAAGCGGCGACTACTGTATAGGCAAGTAAACAGGCATGCACGTATACAGACTTCATTGTCAGCCAGTTTCAGTGCCACTACATCACCAGATTTGTGTAACGTAAGAAATGTGCCAGTTCATTGTCAGCCATGTATCGGTGCTGTGTCAGTACTGTATTAGCGCTGTGACAGCCCTGCAAAGGAAAAACTGTTTGTGTCTACGCTTCTGCCGCACGCTGCTTTACACTCCTTTGTCCGACTCTGAATAGTTTTGCCTGGTGTAATTGAAACTGATTTTCCCAAGTGTCCTTTCACTTCGTCAGTTGTGTAGCGTGGTGATGCGTGAGGGAGTGAGTAGCTTTCAACGTCAATGAAATGGTCAGAGGTAGATTTTCAAATAAGGGTCATCAACACACAAGACCAAGAATGTACCAATCCATCATTTCTCCAAATCTTACGCCGGAATTGCCATTGGCGAGGGCATGCAGATCTGAGTAGAGGACTGCCCAATAGTGATTTGCACGGCCCCACCCCGCCATCCTTGGGCAGCGAAGACTGTTGCTGTATAATTTTACCCGGCAGGTCTCTTCTCATATTTCTCTGCACTGACTCCAGATTCCATGTCTCGAGACTGAGTGCTGCTTGGAGAAAGTGCCTAGTGATAGTGCAAAGGGAGACCTGGCAGAATCATCTTGCAACCGTCGTCGCCGCCGCTACTGCGATTAGAACTGTCCTCTCTGTGAGACCTGAAGCAGGGAGCTGAAAAATGGCTGTTTGCTGGAATGAAGCCTTGGGACTTCATCGGCATGGGGTCTCTGCTTGAGTGTACCCTGCATCTTGTAGTTGCCTTGCAGTTCATGATGATGATGATGATGATGATGAAGATAATGATGATGAGGAGGAGGAGGAGGATATTTTATATAGTCGTTTAACATCGTGCGCATCAGCTTCTTTACGGCAGGAGACTAAAGTTATAAAGGAATATTTCTAGAAGACCTACACAAACTCCCGACTCTTGTGTTCTTACATCAGATGAAGGGACGGTCACGCAGTTGCTGCGTCCCGTGTTTGGCAAGGCGCTGTCACGTTGTAGCTGTCAGACTAAACTGAAATAGCCGTGCAGCTTCTCGAGTGCAGAACGGGAGTGTTTATGAAGAATGGACAGGGAAGCTGTGCCTTGCCCTTCTGACTTGCACTCCAAACACTGTCCCTTGCGTAGTCCAGCTTATGTCCCCATGTCCTCTTCCCCAACATACCACCATATCTGTCTCTGTCTGTCTGTCTGTCTGTCTGTCTGTCTGTCTGTCTGTCTGTCTGTCTGTCTGTCTGTCTGTCTGTCTGTCTGTCTGTCTGTCTGTCTGTCTGTCTGTCTGTCTGTCTGTCTGTCTGTCTGTCTGTCTGTCTGTCTGTCTGTCTGTCTGTCTGTCTGTCTGTCTGTCTGTCTGTCTGTCTGTCTCTCTCTCTCTCTCTCTCTCTCACTCTCTCTTCAACTTTTCTATAAAGTTATTTGTTCCTACTTTGCATGCATCACTTCATACAGATCTGTGCTCAGGCACATTCAGCCAGCTTGCGTTGACTAAAAGCCACGTCCTCTTTCAGAGACTGTTGGAGAAATACGGCTACCTGAGGTGTCGAGTGCGGCGGAAAAAGCGGGAGGCCCTGAAGCAAGACTTTGCCAAGCATGGCATCTTCTCTGGAGTCAACGACATCGTGCCTGGCTTCGAGTTTAACGTGGCCGAGGAGGACGGGCTGAATGAGTGCAACGAGGAGAAGGTGTCCGAAGCCATCATGGTCTACCAGAAGACCTACCACCTGCCGCCCACGGGTGAGCTGGACGAACCCACGCGACGCTTCATGAGCAACTCGCGCTGCGGCAACAAGGACAACGAACCCAGTGCGAAGACGGCGGAAGGCGAGGCGGCCGAGGCGCAGGCGGCGGACGTCAAGATGGAGGAGAACAAGTCCACTCCCGCTCCCCGCCGTTGGCGACGATCGCTTCGAACCAACAGACTGTGGCAGGTGCTACGCGGCCAGGGCAGCTCGCTCAGCAGACGGCGTCGCCAGGTGCGAGAGTACATCCAGAGACTGCAAGAGCGCCACCCCCAGTTGCTGGAGCCCCCTTCCCCGGAGGAGCGAGAGCGTCACCGCCGCTCCCTGCACGTGGAAGGGCGTATCCCCATTCCCGAGGAGAACAACCTGGTCTTCAACAAGCCCGTCATCAAGTGGCGTCTGCTGCACTCTGGCTACAGCACTCGCATCCCCGTGGTGGACCAGCGCGCCACCATCGAGATGGCCTTCACAATGTGGAGCGAGGTCATCCCGCTTAACTTCATGGAGGATACGACCAGCGACATCCACGACGTCGACATCGAGATTGCCTTTGGAAGAGGTGAGTGTGTGTGTGTGTGTGTGTGTGTGTGTGTGTGTGCGTGCGTGCGTGCGTGCGTACGTGCGTGTGTGAGTGCGTGTGTGTGTGTGTGTGTGTGTGTGTGTGTGTGTGTGTGTGTGCGTGTGTGAGTGTGTGTGCGTGTGTGAGTGTGTGTGCGTGCGTGCGTGCGTGCGTAGCCGTGTGGTGAGCTGAGTGTGTGTGATGTGCTCTGTGTGCTAGTGCTGATGCCGTGTAGTGGGGCATGCGTAGTGATGGCGCGAACAAACCTGTGGTGTTGCTGCTGTGTCGTGTGCGTGTCGCGCGCGCGAGGCGTGCGTCGATTGGTGTGTGTGCGCTTGCTATGTGTTGCGGGGGTATACTAGTGTGCATAGCGGTGTATGTGTTTGCTGTGTGTGTGAGTGTCGGTGTTGTGCTATGCTATGTGTTTGCATGTGCTGGCGCGTCGTTGCGAGTAGATAGTGTGTATTATGCATGTGCGGATGGTGGTCACTATGTGTGTAAGGTGTGTGTATGCATAGTCGTAGAGACAGCTGACCTGTGAAATGTTGTATGGTGTGTATGCCGCGCGTGCAAGACTGGAGTCGTGTATGTGCATGTGTCGTTGTGCTACCAATGTGTGATAAACATGCTTTGCTGTAGTATAAGTGAGTATCCACGACTGTGCTGTATGCACTGCTGTTAATGCGCGCAGTAGTGAGTGTGTCATGTGTGTGTAGATCCTATGTGCTGCTAAGAGCTTTGTAGAGTATTGTGAAGATCATCCGCCTGTGTGTATTCGTAGTCGTAAATGCGCGCCGTGTGAGCTGATGTATGTGATGATAGTGCTCCATAGATAGCTGATATGTTAGTGTAGTATGTGGAGCTATAACGCGTTGTGTGTATGTCGTGTATGCCGCGCCGTGTGCAGCGACCTCGTTGTGCACCTGTGTGTCCATGAACTAGTGTATCGTTTAGCTGTGCATATGTGCAGTATACCGTGTGCTAGTAATGGGTAGTTATGTCGCTGCAGTGTGAGAGTATAGTAATACGGTGTTTGTGTCCATGTGTGTATGTATTTCGTGTGTTATGCATGCAGAATATCCGAGTAGTGTAATGTGTGTAATGCGCGCCGTGATGAGTAGTCGTATGTGACATAGTGTGTCGCAGTGTGTACACACACATACACACTCACACGCTGCCGATACACACATCACACACACGGATACTCACATACACACAAACATACACACATGGACACACACACATACACACTCACACGCGCGCATACACACATACACACACGGATACTCACATACACACAAACATACACACATGGACACACACACATACACACTCACACGCGCGCATACACACATACACACACGGATACTCACATACACACAAACATACACACATGGACACACACACATACACACTCACACGCGCGCATACACACATACACACACGGATACTCACATACACACAAACATACACACATGGACACACACACATACACACTCACACGCGCGCATACACACATACACACACGGATACTCACATACACACAAACATACACACATGGACACACACACATACACACTCACACGCGCGCATACACACATACACACACGGATACTCACATACACCAAACCATAACAATGGACACAACACATACACACACGCAGACACACTCACATCGGCTCCCCCAACACACAGCACAGCTACGCACACATCACACCTACACACAACACATACACACACGGCACACCACACACACAACACACGGACACACCTCGACGCGCGCGCACACACACACACACGCACGCACGCACGCACGCACACACACTCACACACGCACACACACTCACACACGCACACACACACACACACACACACACACACACACACACACACACGCACTCACACACGCACGTACGCGCTAACGCACGCACGCACGCACCAACACACACATGTATGCAACACACACACACACACACACACACACACTCTTCCAAAGGCAATCTCCGATGTACGACGGTCGTGGATGTCGCTGGTCGTATCCTCATGAAGTTAAGCGGCGGATGACCTCGCTCCACATTGTGAAGGCCATACTCGATGGTGGCGCGCTGGATCCACCACGGGATGCGAGGCTGTAGCCAGAGGTGCAGCAGACGCCCACTGATGACGGCTTGTTGAAGACCAGCGTTGTTCTCCTCGGGAATGGGGATACGCCCCATTCCACGTGCAGGAGCGGGCGGTGGACGCTCTCGACTCCTCCGGGGAAGGCGGGCTCCAGCAACTGGGTGGTGGCGCTCTTGCAGTCTCTGGATGTACTCTCGCCACCTGGCGACGCCGTCTGCTGAGCGAGATGCCCTGGCCGCGTAAGCACCTGCCCACAGTCTGTGGTTCAGAAGCGATCGTCGCCAACGGCGGGGAGCGGGAGTGGACTTGTATCCCTCCATCTTGACGTCCGCCGCCTGCGCCTCGGCCCACCAAAGCCTCGCCTTCCGACCGTTCTTCGCACTGGGTTCGTTGTCCTTGTTGCCGCAGACGCGAGTGCTCATGAAGCGTCGCGATGGGTTCGTCCAGACTCACAGCGGACCGTGGCGGCCAAGGTGGTAGGTCTTATGGTAGACCATGATGGCTTCGGACACCTTACTCCTCGTTGCACTCATCAGCCCGTCGTCCTCCTCGGCCACGCTTAAACTCGAAGCCAGGCACGATGTCGTGACTCCAGAGAAGATGCCTGCTTGGCAAAAGTCATTGCTCAGGGCCTCCCGCTTTTTCCGCCGCACTCGACACCTCAGGTAGCCGTAGTTTACTCCAACAGTCTCTGAAAGAGGACGTGGCTTTTAGTCAAACGCAAGCTGCGCAATGTGCTCGAGCACAGATCTGTATGAAGTGATGCATGCAAAGTAGGAACAAATAACTTATAGAAAAGTGGAAGAGAGGAAGAGTAGAGAGAGAGAGGAGAGACTAGACAGACAGACAGACAGACAGACAACGACATGAACAGAAGAGCAAGACAGACAGCCGACAGACAGACAGACAGACAGGACAGACAGACAGATCTGACAGACACAGGACAGACAGCAGCAGACAGACAGACTAGACGACAGAGCAGACAGACAGAGAGACAGACAGACAGAAGACTAGACAGACATTGACGAGTACAGACAGACATGCAGAGAGACAGATATGGTGGCATGTGGGAAAGAGGACATGGGGATCATAAGCTGGACTACGCAAGGGACAGTGTTTGGAGTGCAAGTCAGAAGGGCAAGGCCACAGCTTATACTCCTGCTCCCTCTTCTATAAAACGACATCCCGTTCGAAATGCACTCCGAAGAGACTAGCGTGCACGCGCTCATATTCAGTTTAGGTCTAGACAGCTACAACGATGCTCCCTAACCCCCTGAACAGCGCCCTATGCACCAAACACGGGACGCCTAGCAAGTACGCCTGCGACAGAATGACCTGACTCCTCTTTCCATCAAACTGAGTGTAAGAACACAGAGTCTGGCGCAGTTTGTGTAAGGTTCTTCTTAGAGAAATATATCCTTGATTAACTTTAAGTCCCCTGCCGTTTTTAAATGAAGCTCCGATGACGACACACGATGGTACAACGAACTATCTACCAAAAAAGACCTCTCCTCCTTCCTCCTCCTCATACACTCATTATCTTCATCATCATCATCCACATCATCATCGATGAACTTGCCTAAAGGCAACTACAAGATGCATGCGATATCCCTCAAAGCAGTATGCACTGCTTTCATAATGTTCCGATTGCAAGCAATCCCAAGGCTTCATCTCCAGGTGCATAACAGCCATTCTTTTCAGCTCCCGTTTAGCCTCAGGTAAAACTCACAGAGAGCGACCTAGTTCTAATTCGCCAGTCAGGCTCGGCGGCGCAGACGACGGTTGCCAATGATGATTCTGGCCAGCCTGCTACTCCCTATTCTTGCACTATATCACTAAGTCGCACTTTCAAACAACTCCCAAGCACGCACTCAGTCGCCGAGACATGGAATAAAAACTAGCCGACGTCACAGTGGCAGCGAGAAATCCTGAGAAGAGAACCCCTGCCCGGGCGTAAAATCTATACAGCAACATGTACTTCAGTCTGCCCAAGGCATGGCGGCCAGCTAGTCGCAGACCGCCTCGCCGGTGCAAATCACGATTAAAGGGCACCAGTCCTCATAACCTTCAGAATACTAGCATGCTCCTCGCCAAATGGCAAGCCAATTTCCGATGCCTCCCGTAAGATCTCTCATGGAGAAAGGAAATGTATAAGAGACCTACATATGGTAGACAATTCTTGTCAGCTACTATAGCTGTGTTGATGACCCTTATCTTCGAAAATCTACCTCAGGACCATCTTACATTAGCACGTGTGAGCAAAGCCTAAACTCCACCTCCCCTCTACGCATCACCAACCGCATGGCCTACACACAACTGAACTGAACAGTGAAAAGCGCCACACTTGGGAAATTATCAGGTTTCAAGTACACCAGGCCCCAAAACTATTCAGAGTCGGACCAAATGGGCAAAGCTGGCATTAAAGCATGCTGTGCGGGCAGAAAAGCGTAAGACACAAACAGTATTTATCCTTCTTGCCCAGGAGCATGTCACCAGCGCCCTATAATACACCCAGAACTACTGACACAGCACACCGATACAAGAGCCTCGACAATAGAACTCGGGCCACATATAATTCTAGGACGTTACACAAATCTGTGTGACATTCCGCTATAGATTAAAGGCACCTGAAACTGGCTGACAATAGAGTCCGTCTGATATCGCTGCATGACCTGATTTAACTTACGCCTATACAGTAGTCGCCCGCCACTTAATAAAACTACTGCGTTGGTATAATAAAAAAACAAGCCAGATATTAAATTAAATACTAGCGTCTTTATAGTCGGTCCCTCGGACATCTTACATCAACGTTACTGCATGGATACATAGCTTCAACACCGCTTTTGCAGCGCAAACGAGTTAATAAAAACGACCGCTTATTAAAAACATTTTAGCTCTGATCGTCCCCAATGTGTTTCCTTAAATACAGACGGCAGCGGCGACTACTTGTATCCCGCTGTCTCAGCTCCGAATTTATTTACAGCCTCCCCTAACTCGTAGCCTGCTCATGCAAACTTAAAGACAAGTGTACTCAATAAGTCAGCTATGCTCTCTCGAAACATGCTAGACTTGCCTAAAGCTCTACTCTAGCTTAGTATTGTACTGCCCATATTAGCTATTTGACCTACTTTACCTTAAAGCTAAAAGCCTTAGCCTCATCTGACTATACTGTTCTATCTGTCTATGGCCCTTCTGTAGAATGGAAATATGCTCTTATGAATGTCGCGGCCGGCGTTGAGCTGAGGTACACGAAAACTAAACTCTGGCTGGTGCAAAGCGTAGCTTGACTGCGAACTACCTTTCCTTCCTCAGGCACGAGCTCAGACTCGTAACTGCCCCGTGCTAAAACTTAGCAATAACTTGACTTTCGTCTGTCGAATCATTGACCCCTTTTAAATGCCTCACTAGTTTAAGCTAGACCCATCTAAGTCACTAGCCAGTCCATTTTGTCCCTTGCTAAAGCTTGCTAGATTTTGTTCGTAACGTGCCACCGGCTATTGGTCTTGACCCACAACCAGACCAGGTTGCCTCGAACATCACACTGCCAGCTTATTCTCACGTCTGCCAACTTAGCCCCGCTTGACGTGGCCTATCTTCACCGCCCGCTAGTTGCGTCTAATTAATTCTTCTCAGCATAGCTCGTCTACACCTGGCAGAGCTGCCCCCTAGCTTCGCTTAAGCTTATGGGCCAACCAGGCCCCGATCTAACAAGGTGAACGGGTATTAGGTCGGTACGTAAAGAGTTGCTCAAGCTCACTGATAGGCAGGTAAACCTCTGTCCCCAACCTACCTGACTTTGCCTAGGGACCTACCTCATCAGTTCGCCCCCACGAATCAAACGGCCCTCCATCATTTACCTGGGATCCAAATGGCGAAGGGAGAGAGACAGAGGCCGAGCGCGCCCGAAATAAAAAAAAGCGGGGTACTAGGAAGTGTAGGGCTCTTAGACACTAACTAAGCGACGAGCCACGCGACATAGCATTCCCGCCCCCCTATGCGACCCCCTTCAACATACCGCCAGCAAGCCCTAGCCAAGCCACGCGTGTCATTTCCTCTTGAGAAAGATTAGACAGATCATTCACTTTTCTGCGCAACTCTTGCGCCATACAGACCGCACTGCGCCTTCATGCACTTCAGGTCGGCGCAGAGTGAGAAAGGAATTGAGGAGAGATAGCGAGATCGATGGAGAACGATTTCAAGAGATGACAGAGGGCAGAGCCTGCACTGGATTGTCCCAGATAGCATACATCTCCGAATGCTCTCCTCGAATGCTACAACTGTAAGTGAGAATGAGGAGGAGAGAGGAGAGTTGGAGGGGGAGATGGGATCGGATGGAGCGACGAGATGAGGACCGAGGATTGAGGATGCAAGAGATGAATGATGGCACGATGGACCGAGCCGCACAGGCAGCGGAGAGAGTCTGGAAGCGAGGGGAGGGACCCGTTAAATGAGCAGAGTAGAGATCCGAGACCGAACGGTGAGAAGAATGAATGATACAAATTGCGTGCAATGAACGCGCAGTGGATCGAGCCGCGGAGAAGAAGGGAATGAGACGAGAACAGAATGTGACGAATACGAACGAGGCCTAAGGCTTTTAAAGATATAATTCATGCGCCTATACAGCGCCTCACGGAGCCCCATTAGCCTAAAAAGCGGCGCAGTGAGCTTTAATAGGCACTGTAAACACATTTATCTAATAACTTAGGCAGGAGACAAGTAATATAGTGTAGTAGTCGATAAGAGATGCCAGCTATAGTCAGCGACGTTGTCAGCATGGCGCGCCTTATAGAGAATGGGAATGAGCTCACCCAAACAGCACGACATTGAGTCGTACATGATCTTTGTTCACTAGCTAACTGGCTATGTAGTAGACATCAACAACCCGGACAAATGACGCGCTATCTCGTTTCGATTCTTAGACTTCTTGATGCACAGCTTTCAGATATCCATACTACTCTTACCTTATAATTCAACAAGCTGTACGCCATAAGAATAATCAATGGGCATTGGATTAAGGATAGTAACATGTAGCATAGCCTGCAATATCATCTCTCTACGGCCCTCCTACTTCAGTGCAAACCGGACGACGCCACTGGATTAAAGCAATACATCCAACATCCTTTGCAAGCAATACTGTGAAAGACCTCAGTTTTCCATATGAAGTAGCAGCCAATTTTGAGTGCTATTCACAATTAGAGTATCCCTAATACCACTAAATTTCCGTCGGTAAGCGAGTGCATCCTTGGCAAAATTTGTCTGTCTAATATGTGATAAATATAAGCCAATATTAAACTTTGCCGTTCAGTAAGTGCACATATAACAGCCGGCTAATGGTATTGTCTATCAGTCTTTCCAGGTAAAAGTGCGTAATAATTGTGGTATCGTGTAATATGCGATTGAATGTGTATCTCAACACACTCTCGTTACAAAGAACCTTCTATAACGGAAAGTCATTATCGTTTATAAATAGTGGCAACACATCTAGGAGAAAACATATCTCACCATTAACCTCGTACCTGCTTATACTAAGACACGTTTAGTGCCCAAATGTGAGTCGACGAAGTACCAGGAGTTTCTCTGTACCGACGAATAGGAATCTAACTTCTAATCGTCTATATAACTTGAACTCGCCCAGCTAAGTCGTATATGAAGTATTTGGAATGTTGCCCTGCATTTAACATCATATCGTACGCCTATTCGCTAAGGGCTATATAGGCGACTGTGATGCTAGACTAGGCATCATACTTACAATTATCTAAGCAATCATTTCAACGCATGGCGCGAATAGGCCTACGCTGTGTTGATTGAAGCATGATAGGAGGATAAAATATCTTACACACAGCAGAGTTACACGCGCCCCCGAGCACTAGATATATCGCATATGGGAGCGTTACCGGCCTTTCGCCATCGGCTTGTAAGTACAATTAAGCTTAATTTACTAAATCATGTTGCCAAATAATTTAGTGACGCTTTTACTCTATATCAGTCACATTCTAATCCAAGTCACTCCCATAGAACGCCAATTGCAGATCCCCGTACTTACAAAAGATTAGAAACGTCCTAGTACCTGATTGCATCAAAATAGTTTTCATAGCATAAATATTTAATCTAGATAGCTATCAACTACACCTACGTCGCAGTAAGATGTATTCATGGAATATGGCGCCACCTCCACTATTGGCTAGCCTTGTAGCCTAACTCTTTGAATCAGATACATTATATGGAGACGTGCTTATGAAACGACGGTAGGCTGCAGTGATGGTAAAACTTATGACCTCCAGACAAGCATATTGCTAATCCTTGCTCTGTGTTTATGAGATATTTATTTTACGCGATGGCGACTAGACACAAATAGACTTGACACCAATCTTTATATCCTGGAATCTGGCCTGCTAGCTGCCCAGTGCCGCCATACGAAGACAACTCTAGCGATTCGCATTTAGTCTTAGACGGAATAAGAATCACTAGTCAGACCATACATAGACAGCAGGGCACAATCAATACACGTCAATAAATGAGTGTATATCGCCAGACCTATGGCCCAGATTTGTACCAGTTGACATAATCAGAGATGACATAGAAACACAGTATCCGTCGCATGGCTAAACAAGACAACAATTGGTATACTAAGCACGTTTGTTATTAACGGCTTGACAATGTTGGATAAGATAAGTTAGTAATACCAGAAATTGTTTTACCAATTTATATAGTGCTACTACTTTTGCATGTCGCTGCTATGAATGCTAGTCTGGCGGTGGATACAAAAACAGTAGCTGGGTGTGTCTGTATATACCCTGTATCATCCTGATCATCTTCGCAGGTAAGTTGCAGTTACTCAGTACTTTGTAAAGTGCTGGTCTATGGATAGAGTCAAATGCTTTCCGAAAGTCTATGAAAGCCACGTACAGCTTCTTTTTCCTGCAGAGGTGATGTTCAATAATGGAATGAAGAGTAAATATATTGTCAATAGTGGAATACCCTTTACGGAAGCCACTTTGTTCCTCTTGTATGTGACCTTGATCCTCAGCCCACTCCTTCAACCGATTGGTGAGTATGCTCATGAATACTTTGCTCAGTGTGCTCGTTATGGCTATGCCTCTGTAGTTATCTGGGTCTTGAGTGTCACCGGTCTTGTGAATGGGAACTATGACTGACTTTGTCCACGACAGGGGAAATTTTCCTTTTGCGAAGATCAGGTTGAAAAGTTTATGCAAGTGTGGAGTTATCTTACTGATTCCTAACTTCAACATTTCTCCACAGATCCCATCCTGACCTGCTGATTTTTCTTTCTTCAGCCTCTTTATTGATTCCTTTATTTCGTCTTCCGAGAGAGAGAGAGAGAGAGAGAGAGAGAGAGAGAGAGAGAGAGAGGCAAACAGGCTAAGAGACGGACTCTCACACACACACACACACAGACAAGCTCGTATGCAAGTGGGCGATAGACAGCACGGCACACAAACAGTTAAGGTATATTTCATTCTGATTCACCTGGCAAATGGGTATGTTGGAATGAATAATGTTGAACTTCTTAAAAGAAAAGAAAATAGAGATATGTGCATGGGAAAGCAAGCTACGTCTATGTCGATGCTGGAATTCATTCACATACTCGCTGAGAACGAACTCACACAAACATTCAGTGCGAACCTTGCAAACGCAGAGCAGTCAGCAAAAGCTTTCCTCCCTCACTCCACTTGCATTTCCCCATGAAGACTGCAACTGGATGACAGACTTCATTCCCCACCCCCACTCCCCCACCCCGCTCCACGTCACCGACCCCAGGGCCTGATGCTGGACTCATGCTGTGTAGAAGAGTCAATGCAGTCTGCCTTTAACTCCTACAAACACACACACACACACAAACACACACACAACACACACACACACACACACACACACACACGCAAACACACACACATACACACACACACACACACACACACACACACACACACACACACACACACACACACAATTTTTCTGCTGTTCTGACATATTCAACTTGGCGATCTATTGTTTCCTTTCGGAACGAGTCATAACTTTTCTACTGTATAAAGATGAAGCAGATGACAAGCGTTCACGTCAAGAGTACATACTTTTTGTCCCGTTTCATTTCTTCCTTTCGTGCTGAATGAAAAATAGTTTTTTGACTCCAGTTTCCTTAAGCAGCCTGCTGATAACAAGCCTGTCCGACTCCGTGCCCGTCCATCCGTGACTGGCGGCAGTCTGCCCAGCCTCGAGCCACAGACGATCACACGGGTGAATGAGAAGAGATCAGAGGGAGATGGAGGCCGACGAACAGAGAAGAATTGGAATAACATGTGTGAGAGAAGGTAATTTTCCTCGCGCCTCTAGCAACAGCGTCTTCCTAAAGTGCTGACGGCGACATATTTGTGCTCAACTCGAACACTGAGTGAGACACAAAAAACAAAACCAAAACCAAAGGGCGCAGCATAATCATACACTTAAGTCAAGCAGGCGCAGACGCAAAAAGCCTACTTCTAATTCACAAAACTGTCATATTCCAAGCCAAATAGATGATGTCTTGAGGCAAAAGATGGACGAACACCTTCCAACATCAAACAAGAGATACAAGGGAAACGTATCTACAGTGCCCAGTCTAACGAGCCATGTTCCGAGCCAAACAGCACTACATACTAGCGTTCCTCCAAGTCCCAAAAGAGCAAGACGAACTCCCAGGCAAATTCGCTATTCCCAAAGCCGTCCCTGCCGAGCGGGCCAGTCTTCCTGTGGTGACGACACATGGGCTGTCAGCAAATATACTGGCGCCAGACGATTAAACACGCCTATCGTGCACGTCTTGCAGCACGTGCGTGTGACAGGCCAGGAAAAGGACAGGGTGGGGCCAGGACGGCCGAGGTAAGTGGTAAGCGAGGGAAAGGCGAGGCCGAGTAAAAATATAAAGGAGCGTTTGAATTGTACCACTAGTGCTGAATCCTATGTTACATTGCATCCTACATTTAAGTTTGTACGTCTGCATTCTCTCTCTCTCTCTCTCTCTCTCCCCAATTTCTCTCTCTGTCTGTCTCTCTCTCTCTGTCTCTCTCTCTCTCTCTCTCTCTCTCTCTCTCTCTCTCTCTCTCTCGTCTACATGCCCTGGTGAGCGCCAGTTAGACAGGGTGTCAGATACTCGAGAATCTGTGTTTGCCTGTCCATGATAGAAAACGCAATAAGCTGCAAAAAAGAAGAGAAAGAGCGCAGCACCGCTCCTATTGATTCAGACGCAGTTCTGGTCTGCTTTATTTGTACTTCACATCCTAGACAACAGTTGTCTCTTTCGCGCCACCGACGTCTTCGTCGAACACGGACGGACTGCTACGCAGTGTAAACCAGAGATATAATGAGCACGGCAGGACTGTTTGTGTGTGCCGGTTTTTTGTTCGTTTGTTTGTTTCCCCTGTTTAGACCTCTCACAATAAAAGCCACAGAACAGCCGGGGCAGGAAAGAGACAGGCCAGGGCAGGCGGGCCAAAGCTGAATCGAGTCCAGATCGCATCAGGAGGAAAAGCCAGCGGAGAGTAAAAATAAATCGCCCATGCATATGGAAGGGGAGCAGATTGCAGTGATGGCAGATAGCGACTTCCGATCACACAGCCGGGCGGCAGAAGAAATGGCGCAGGCAGACAGGGCCGAAGAGATGCAAGCTATCTCGTGTCAATAGCCTGACGTCACCGTCTGAAGAAGACGTGGGTGGACCGTGATAGAGAGAGAGAGAGAGAGAGAGATAGAGAGAGAGAGAGAAAGAGAGAGAGAGAGAGACAGACAGACAGACAGACAGACAGACAGACAGACAGACAGACAGACAGACAGACAGACACAGAGGTGGGGGGGGGGGGGGGGGGGGGGGGGGAGAAACGACTTAATGACGACAAAAGCTGCACGCTATAAGCCGCCCTGTCTGCAATGTTTTAGCAGACAAGGCATGACAGACAACTAACTGAAAAGTTTCCGTTACAAACTAAGTCGAACGCAATTAGTCTTGTTTGATGAACACACATTTATAGTTATAGTGTGACAATAAGACAAACTAAAAAAAAAACTACGCACACATCACACACAGTATGCATATGCATAATCACTTTGACACAGAAAGACAAATAGGGACAGACAGACAGACAGACAGACAGACAGACAGACAGACAGACAGACAGACAGACAGACAGACAGACAGACAGACATGTACTGGCATATATCACGTAAACACTGTAAACGTTTTTAGGACAAAATATTCACCTGTTCAAGTCTGCACATTTGGAAGAGCACTCTATCTAGGGCTGATGACTGAAATCAAGCAAGAAGGAATATGCAGAAGCGCACATCATCAGCAGTGGAACTGTCTTCGAGTGTTCGGGGGATTCCAGTACAAAAGTCATTGAGCGTTCAGGAGATTTCAGTAGAAGTGTCTTAAAGCATTCGAAAGATTCCAGTAGAAGTGTCTTAAAGCGTTCGGGAGATTTCAACAGAAGTGTCTTAGAGCGTTCGAAAGATTCCAGTAGTAGTGTCTTAAAGCGTTCGGGAGATTTCAACATAAGTGTCTTAAAGCATTCGAAAGATTCCAGTAGTAGTGTCTTAAAGCGTTCAGGAGATTTCAGTAGAAGTGTCTTAGAGCGTTCGGGAGATTCCGGTAGAAGTGTCTTAAAGCGTTCGGGAGATCCAGTAGAAGTGTCTTAGAGCGTTCGAGAGATTCCGGTAGAGGTGTCTTAAAGCGTTCGGGAGATTCCGATAGAAGTGTCTTAGAGCGTTCGGGAGATTCCGGTAGAGGTGTCTTAAAGCGTTCGGGAGATTCCGATAGAAGTGTCTTAGAGCGTTCGGGAGATTCCGGTAGAGGTGTCTTAAAGCGTTCGGGAGATTCCGATAGAAGTGTCTTAGAGCGTTCGGGAGATTCCGGTAGAGGTGACTTAAAGCGTTCGGGAGATCCAGTAACAGTGTCTTAGAGCGTTTAAGATATTCCAGTAAAAGTGTCTTAGAGCATTCGAGAGATTCCAGTAGAACTGTCTTAGAGCTTTCAGGAGTTCCCAGTAGATCTGTCAGGAAGCTGAAGGGTCACGCTAACGCTCTATGGTACCCGGGCCAGGTGAAGGTTCGGGCTTAGGTGGCCACAGAAAAGAATTGGACAGTCAGAAGCAGACAGAGACATGCACACCCAGGCTCCCACACATGCACAGACGCGATGCTCAGCGGAGCAACACAAGAGACGGACTTGTTTGTATATTACCTCCAAAATGTTGTCTTATTACTGAGTAATGCACGCATGTGGAGCAAACGAGCGAGCGAGCGAGCGAGCGAGAGAGAGAGAGAGAGAGAGAGAGAGAGAGAGAGAGAGAGAGAGAGAGAGAGAGAGAGAGAGAGAGAAGGCGTTAATTCATTGGAAATTATTTGAATGCTAGAAGGCGACTCTAGATTCAACGAATTTCAAAACCATTTGTTAATTATTGTTATAGATCAAAAGAAAAGACGCCGCGCTCACTACAGAGACCGTGCCTGATTTCTATCACGTGAGAGAGGGTGTACCGGTGCCACAGCGTGACAGGGCGCAGGCTGCAGAGAGGCAGCGGACAGGGAGAGGCAGAGCACCAGGCAGGTCTAGGGGCGTGATGGGGACACGACTGCCAAGCTTTTTTGTTTTTTAGTACATGAACATCTTTTATTAAAGAAAACAGCAAATTTACAATGCATACTTCAATGTCGATGCACGATTCGATGTAACACACAGCAAAAGAAGGTCATCAAGATACAGCCACGGTGCGTAAGACTCGACTACCCTCCACAGAAACAGGAAATTAGTTGTACGCGTGATCTCCGTTGAACTATAGTCTATTTTACTATTTTTGCCAAGCTGCCGACTGAGAGCGGTGGCAGAGAGGACATATCGTACCAATAGGCAGACGGAGTTGCTAGAACGGGGAACGTAGGCAGACAGAAGGACACACACACACATTCTCTCACACACAGAGATATACACACATATATACATACACAACCGCACACGCATGCACGCGCGCGCGTGGACGCGCACACACAAACGCACATATACACGCATTCTCTCTCTCTCTCTCTCTCTCTCTCTCTCTCTCTCTCTCTCTCTCTCTCTCTCACACACACACACACACATACACGCACTCACTCACACACACACAAGCACGCACGCGGGCACATACACACACACACGCACACACACACACACACACACACACACACACACACACACCACTCACGCACTTACCCCACTCCCTACCCTACCTCCCACCCCTACCCCATTCCCTCTACCCACACACAGCGGTGCCTGGGGCCAGGCAAGGGTCGGGGCGGAGAGCTCGGTTTACGTCTTGCTGGCCAGGCTTGTTTGTAGCGCGGCCTAGTGTAAACGCCGGACAAACCCCACCGCCCCGCCGTGCTGTCTCGTATTTTTACAGTCCCTTACTCAAACAAGCACTGGAGTGGCGAGGAGGGGCGCCTGGCGAAAGCAGGGGCGGGGTGGCGGTGCGGGGGAGGCAGGGCAGAGCAAGGCTGGATGCAAGGAAGGAAGGAAGGAGGGAGGGTAGATGCTGGCGAAGAAAGCATGGAGGAGTCCTCTAATAAATAAGAGAGAGGGAAATGGAGGGGGAATGGGCTATACACACAACGCGGTGGAAAGGTGGTGAAAGGAAGAGTGAGGGGATTGGAAAGGGAAGAGGAGTGAGAACGGACATGTACGGGTAGATAGCGGCTGCGAGAGATGGGAGCTGGGGGAGAGGATGAGAGAAACTCAGAGGGCAACTACAGGTGGAAAGTGAAGAATAACAGGGAAAGCCAAAGGTGGGAAAGTGTGAGAGTGTGTGCGAACGGAACAGAGGAACATGACAAAGTGCATCAGCCCTGAGAAGGCGGGAGGCAAAAGAAAAGCGAAAGAAAACACCACACGCAAAAAAGGCTGACGGCGTGGACAAACAGCCTGTCGTACAGGTCTGACAAATCAAGCACAGGACTGACTCATTAGATTAACACACAAGTGCACAAGTACAATTGCATCCAGGACTTGCGGAGGAAACATCCTGATGGGATGAAGAAAGGACTACACTACGACTACACTACCACTGCGGCAAAGGCGTGTCTTCTCACCTACCAATCCCCTGCAGACTGTGGGCAAGAAAAGACAATCAGCGTCTCCCTGCGCCATTCGAAACAGGCGAATAACAGGGGAAATAGAAACTAGACATACTCTAACCACCTTTAGTGATTTTTGTAGTCAATCGTCTTAAATAGCCCACAGAGACTTACAGGGCGTAAAACTCCATTGCCGTTATCATCATCATCATCATCATCATCATCATCATCATCATCATCATCATCATCGTCGTCGTCGATGTCATCATCATCATCATCTCATCTTCCACATCAACAGGGCTGAACCCACTTCCACATACAACTCTCGCAAGACGCAACACTTCAAAGACATACATCACAGTGTACTCGAGACACAAAATACGCGACACTCCCTGAATGTAAGACAAAGCAGCATTCTCAGATTTCAAGACAAAGCCACACTTCCCTGCAAAGAACCAATCCTTAGGAAACAAAACCGCGGAACGCTGCCAGGGGAAAACAAGACAAACACTCCCAGGATACAAGACAAAGCAACACTTCCTAACATGACAGAGCAGCACTAGTAAGAAGCAAGTAAGAGCAATTCTCCAAGGAAACAAAACACAAGACAGAATAAGACTTCACGGGCATGAGAGAAAACAAGGGAGTCCGTGAACAAAAGACAGAGCAACACACCCAGGCAACAATACTGTAAAACCCAAAACAAGACGCTGCAACATCCAAAGACACAAGACAGAGGAATGCTCCTAGGACACAAGGCACTGCCACACTCCAAGACCCACGACAGCAACACCCCAAGACACAAGGCATTGCAACACCCAGTCACAAGACAGCAACACTTCCAGGACATAACACACTGCAACACCTCAAGACACAAGACGAAGTCATGTTTCCAGGACATAAGACAATGCAACACTCAAAGACAGGACAGAACAAGACTCCAAGACACAACACCCCAAGACACAAGGCATTGCAACACCCAAAGTCACAAGACAGCAACACTTCCAGGACATAACACACTGCAACATCCCAAGACACAAGACACTGCAACACCTCAAGACACAAGACGAAGTAATGTTTCCAGGACATAAGACAATGCAACACTCAAAGACAGGACAGAACAAGACTCCAAGACACAAGACACAACACCAAGGCCCCTGGCGCCTTGGCTGCAGCCACTTGCCTGGAAGGGCAGGCTGAGAATAGCCACCACTTCCGGCACTCAGGGCGATGGCGGGCTGACTGACTGATGGCCCCATACGGGCAACCATTGACAAACAACACTTCGAGGCGTTCCAGATAAATCGGGAAGCTCCGTGGTAAGCAGCGGCGCCCTGACTGGGGCCGCGTCCCAGAAAAGAGGGGCTGAGGGGCGGCAAGGGGTGTGGCGTGTGTACAGTGAGCTGAGATTAGCGCTCATAGCGGCCTGAGTGGGCGATAAACTAAACTGCCCAGCCACCAGGCCAGCTTACCTTCCTGGACTACCTCTACCACTCTATCCAAACTGCCCTGGTTACTCCCCTGCACTCCATGTGACGACAGAGCCCCACCCCGTCTTGCGAAGAAGTGGCCTGGGAAAAGTGAAAGGCATACAGCTCTACGCCCTTGGTGGGCCGAGTCAGGCCTGGCCGTCACTGACGCGGCTCCCTGTCCTCTGCACTCAAGACGAAAGGAAAGACAGAACGGAAGAAGGATGGAAACGAAGACCGCACGTACGTAAATAGGTAGCAAAAGAGTAAAAGTACAATTGAGTAACACAATACAAAGAAAGGGGGAAAGAGACAATCAAACCGTACAAAAACCCACATGTTTGCAGACGAAGGACATTTTCATTGGCACAGACGACGATGAAAACCTGTTCAAGAGTGAGAGGCAGGGACACTGGAGCCGACACGAAACAGTGTAACAGAAAATTACAAGGAACACGACGTGTTAAAAAAAGGAAGCTCGGGGGCGAGAAAGAAGCTTAATAACGCGATGTTAAGTCTGACACCTACTTCTTTTACAGTGCTCAGCAAAAACCGGCAGTTTCCGACGCACAGGCACACGCAGGTCTGGGCTGGCGCTGTACAGGCAGCAGTCAGAGCCGGCAGCGCTGGAAGACACGTCGCCCAACCACCCGCGAGCAATAAAGCCTTGATGAGCAAACCGACACCCTTGAAGTGGTTGTCTGCGGCGTGAGCCAGCCAGGAGCAGGCTGCCATCGAGGCGCGAAGGTTTGCCTCGAGTCTACAGCGGCTCATCTAGAACGCGTCAGAAAGTGCTCTGTCCCAAAAGCATCAGCCACCCGGAATGACCCCAGCCACCCTCTCCGACACCATCCACCTGTATGACCCCCTCCTACCCGTCCTGATTATACTCTCCAGTTCCATTCTACATGTATGCACCGTCCTAACCCTACACATCCGCCGCTAAAATAGTTCGCCTGTCCAGCTACCTGTATTATCCCAACTCTCCATGGTGTGTCTTTTTTCCTAGCACTTGTCAAAGCTTCATCCATCAGTCACACAACCTCCCCTGTAACCGACCTCTCATCGTCCTTGTGCTGGCAATGAAGGGAGTTGGGTTTTTTAATGTCGAAGACCTGGTAGTACGGAGAAAAATCAGCAATATCAGGCTCCAAAGGAAGCAGTTTAAAGTGCCTGAATGTGTTAATCACTGATCAGCCTGAAGGATTTGGCAAAACAGACACCAAGACGTTTCTTCCGAGCGAGACGCATAGGCACCATTTTCAGACTTGAGGCGTTTGAAAGCGGCTTGTCTTTTGGCGCACCGGCACTTTCATGTAGAGTTTAGTCAGCCAAAGTATGGCGAAACGTAATGATTCCGATACATATTTTGTGAGCATGACAAGACGTCTTCGTGTGCAGCGGAAGAATGTCAGCTTCCACATAATCTATCAATCTCTCTTTCTAAGTCTGTCTGTCTGTATCTGTGTGTGTGTGTGTGTGTGTTTGTGTATCTGTGTGTGTGTGTGTATCTGTGTGTGTGTATCTGTGTGTGTGTGTGCGCGCGCGCGTGTGTGCGTGTGTGTATTTGTGTGTGTGTGTATCTGTGTGTGTGTGTATCTGTGTGTGTGTGTGTATCTGTGTGTGTGTATCTGTGTGTGTGTATCTGTGTGTGTATCTGTGTGTGTATGTATCTGTGTGTGTATGTATCTCTGTGTGTGTGTATTTGAGTGAGTGTGTATCTGTGTGTGTGTATTTGTGTGTGTATCTGTGTGTGTGTATCTATGTGTATGTGTGTCTGTGTGCGTGTGTATCTCTGTGTGTGTATACATCTCTGTGTGTGTATGTATCTCTGTGTGTGTATATGTGTGAGTGTGTATCTGTGTGTGTGTGTGTGTGTGTGTGTGTGTGTGTGTGTGTGTGTGCGTGCCTGCCTCTCTTTCTCAATGAATAAGAATACGCACAAGGAGCGGCAGGAAGTATGAAGGCATAAAGTGACGAATCACCGAGTCGGCGACAATCGCTTGCACCCGTTTGCGTGTGCGTGCACATGTGTACGATTTCGTGTTAGTATGCACAGCTTTTGAAAAAGCGAACGTGTGATAAAAAAATGTCATCACTGGATCATGCGCACATCCGCCTTACTGTGAGCTTGTGCTCTGAAGACTGTTACTCACGACTGCAAAACTGACTCATTTCAGCCTTGGTCTGTCCGTAGGCCAGCGTCACGTGTCTCCCTCCACATCTACGTCATCTCCAGTCTGTATCATCACGGAGCGGCACCAGTAAACAAACACGCGTCATTCTTCCCCACCCCCGTCCATTCATCTCTCCCTTCCGTCTTCCCACGGTCGCTGTCTCCGCGGCTGAGGAGGGTTGCTTGGTTGCACAGTGCGACGGAAGTCGGCATCGAAAGGCTCTCCATCACGCAGCCTCAAGGTTAGGGCGACACGCGCTGAATGCTCTAAGATAGAGTCACGTGAGTGGAGGATGTAGGGGGAAACGGCAGCAAAAAGCTGTGATAAAGTTCGCTAGTCCTCTCTCATCCGCGGTTCAAAGGCAACTGTACCAGCCAATTTTCACCGCCACTCAGGCGCCCGGGCTGAACCTGGCGGGGATCAAAGCGACGAGGAGCATCCTTGTCTCATTGTGACGTCGTCCCCCCTCACCCCTCTCCCCCGGGGGGTCCTGATTGGCGCTCTCTCGTTTGTAATGGCTCGCCCCGGCCCGACCCCCAACGTGTAAATGAGACGCTCTCCGTGTCGCTTCCGCTCCGAGAGCGCCGCCCCCTTCAGTCGGCGCCGAACGCCCGTGTGGCCCGAGCTGTGCGCCAACAGTGAGCCTGTGTGTCACAGTGAGCCTGTGTGTCACAGCAGCCAGGTGTAAACACCACCTGCAGCGCAGCAACTAGGGTGGGCAAGGGTGGGTAGGGGCAGGGTAGAGCAGTAGGTATGACCCTCCCTCTCCATCCGTCCCGAGTCCCTTTCTTCGGTCGTCCCAACCCCCGGGGTTGTTCTTTCACGTTCCTCACTGCTTGCCGACACGCCTGTCTATAAACCTGCCCCGTGAATGTCTTCTAGCTATCTCTCAATCTTTATTGAAAAGCGCACAATTATTATTTTGAGTTGTTGCTAGGGATTTCACCTCTGGTGGCCGCAAGAACAGCGCCCTGTATGTTGAGGCCCTAGTGACAACCAAGGTGGATTCCCTGCCCGGCCAACTTGAAATGTTGAATTGCTACTTACTGCTTGCCTGCCTGGCTTTGTCAATTCTGCTTTCCAGTGAACTTGCCTTTCGGCATATCTGCTGCCTGAAGACAGTGTCCACTGATTTCTGAGGTCACCGGGGAGGACGACCCGCTGGTGAAAGCTGCCGACATCTTGCCTTTAGTCCCCGGCACCTTTCCTCTACAGAGCATTTCCCAAACTGTCCACAGTCCCAGTTATATGGAACAGTCCATGCACAGACAGTCCTTCAAGGGAAACCACCTGCTGTATCCCTCTGTACAAGGCCCGGCTAAGGAAAGGCTTTCCTGGTGAACGCTGGAGTTGGCTGATAATCCTAATCTCTAATTATCGCTATTGTGTGTACATGTGCAGCCAACCTCTCTACAGGGACCTCCAGCTATCTCCCTACGAGGACAACATTTGAATTCGAGATCGTCTGACTGTCAGTCAGAGGGCCCGTCGCTACCTGATGTACACTCCAACAGACAGTTCACTGCAGTGCTCGTATTCTCTCACCGCTACTTCCCATGAATGCATTTCCACCAGCGAGTTTAACTCTGGAAAGGAGAAAGGAAGAAAGAAGAGGGATGGGGGTGGGGGTGGGGAGGGAGAGAGAGAGAGAGAGAGAGAGAGAGAGAGAGAGAGAGAGAGAGAGAGAGAGAGAGAGAGAGGAGGGGGGTGGGGTGGCGAGGGGAGGGGGGGGGGGGGAGGGAGGAGAGAGAGAGAGAGAGAGAGAGAGAGAGAGAGAGAGAGAGAGAGAGAGAGAGAGAGAGAGAGAGAGAGAGAGAGAGAGAGAGAGAGAGAGAGGGTGTGCTTGTGTGAAGTGCAGATCTGCAAAGTCGAGGTCATGGGGCCAGGGCACAATACCCCTGATTTTCTCGTGAGAAGCAATGACGTCGCAAGCGTCAGTATTGTGGCAATCTTCCCCCGTATAATGCTGTCTAATGTACACTTCGTCCCTGACTTGCTGTCTAATGCACAGTTCGTCCCTGACATGCTGTCTAATGCACAATTCGTCCCTGACATGCTGTCTAATGCACAGTTCGTCCCTGACATGCTGTCTAATGCACAGTTCGTCCCTGACATGCTGTCTAATGCACAGTTCGTCCCTGACATGCTGTCTAATGCACAGTTCGTCCCTGACATGCTGTCTAATGCACAGTTCGTCACTGACATGCTGTCTAATGTACAGTTCGTCACTGACATGCTGTCTAATGCACAGTTCGTCCCTGACATGCTGTCTAATGCACAGTTCGTCCCTTCCCTCACCCTGCTCTGCCTCCCTGCTCTGGGGTCCATGCCACACCGCCAACGCGGGCTGGAGGCAAGCAGTAGACACGCAGGGACCGTGCGGATCATTCTAGTCCACTAGAGACTTTGCTTGCCGGCGAAAGAGTCTCTGGCACAGTTCATATCACGTGATGGAACTAATCCGTCCGGAATATCCATATGGAGGTCACACTAGAAGCTTGTGGAATCATTCTGTGAACCCGAGTCAGTAATGACTGGCGCAGTTCACAATGAATGCGTTATAGACTTGACCCTTCGCATTACAGCATTGCGCCCAAAATAGTTCCCTCTGGGTAATTATTGCCCCCCCCCCCCCCCCCCCCCCCCCCCCACCCCCCCCCCCCCCCCCCCCCCCCCCCCCCCCCCCCCCCCCCCCCCCCCCCCCCCCACTTTTTACTGAAATCATTCAGATGTCAAAACTTGTTTCCATTTCAACACAAACATTTTATTTTATCGAATAAATGCTTGTTTATTCATATTGCCTCAACAAGCGTAATTTATTAGTTTTGTGCGAAATAGTCTCAGAACTACTTTAAAGGCGTTTGTCGGGGAGCAGAGGGCTATCTCACAAGCCTCTCGTGTGAATTCTGTTTGAATGTTTCGGACGGAATCCTTTCATCACGTGATATGAACTGTGCTAGAGACTCTTTCGCCGGCAGGCGAAGTCTCTAGTGGACTAGAATGTTGTGGAATAGCCCTCTGCTCCCTGACATACGCCGTTAAAGTAGTTTTAAGACTATTTCGCACAAAACTCATAAATTACGTTTGTTGAGGCAATAAACAAGCGTTTATTCAATAAAATAAAATGCCTGTGTTGAAATGGAAACACGTTTTGACATCTGAATGATTTCTGTAAAAGGTGGAAAAAAACAGTATCCAGAACGAGCTATTTTTGGCACAGTGCTGTAATGCGAAGAGTCAAGTCCATTACGCATTCATTGCGAACTGCGCCAGAGTCACTACTGACTCGGGTTCACAGATTGCGTGCGAATCACACGGGAAGTCGCCCATTCGGGTCCTGCACGGTTTGTACGGACTGCGCCTAACGTGCTTGTTCAGCACCATTAGCTCCGGGGCAAAGCAATAAGCAGACCTCTAGCCACTGACCTTATCACAGACCAATTGGGCTGTAAACGGTCATTTTATTAATGCAAAAAACTTAAGCCGGTCCAAATTCTCAGACATTCCTCTCAGTGTCGATGCATGGGAAGAGCAAAAACAGCAGCAACGGCACACAGAAATAAAACAGCCATTGGGGCAGGGGGAGGACATGAACACGAGGAGGGGGGGGGGGGGTGGAGGGGGAGGAGGAGGAGGGAGGGAGGACGTGGAGAAGGAGGAGAGGGAGGAGAGGGAAGAGGAGGGAGGAAGAAGAAGAGGAGGAGGAGGAGGAAGGGTGGGAGAGACGAGGAGGAGGAGGAGGAGAAGGGAAGGAGGAGGAGGAGGAGGAGGAGGAGGAGGAGGAGGAGGAGGAGGAGGAGGAGGAGGAGGAGGAGGAGGAGGAGGAGGAGGAGTGGAGGAGGAGTGGAGGAGGAGAGAGGGAGGAGGAGGGAGTAGAAGGAGGAGGAGGACGAAGAGGGGGAGGAGGAGGAGGAGGAGGAGGAGGAGGAGGAGGAGGAGGAGGAGGAGGAGGAGGAGGAGGAGGAGGGACGAGGGAGTAGAAGGAGGAGGGAAAAGGAGGGAGGAGGAGGAGGAGGAGGAGGAGGAGGAGGAGGAGGAGGAGGAGGATGAGGAGGAGGAGGAGGAGGAGAGGAGGAGGAGGGAGGAGGGGAGGGATAAGGAGAGGAGGAGGGAAAAGGAGGAGGAGGAGGAAAAAGGAGGAGGAGGAGGAGAAAGGAGGAGGAGGAGAAAGGAGGAGGAGAAAGGAGCAGGAGAAAAGAGGAGGAGAAAAGAGGAGAAGGAGAAAGGAGGAGAAGGAGAAAGGAGGAAGAGGAGAAAGGAGGAGGAGGAGAAAGGAGGAGGAGGAGAAAGGAGGAGGAGGAGGAGAAAGGAGGAGGAAGAAGGAGAAGGAGAAAGGAGGAGGAGGAGGAGAAAGGAGGAGGAAGAAGGAGAAGGAGAAAGGAGGAGGAGAAAGGAGGAGGAAGGAGGAGAAAGGAGGAGGAAGGAGGAGAAGAAGAAAGGAGGAGGAGATAAGAGGACGAACGAGCCGAGTCGGCGGTTAGAATATAAAACTGTGATGGCAACAGGTGGTGACAATAGTACTTGGTTCCTGATGCCACAGTAGGGACAGGACGCGGGTAAATATAGAAGGAGGGGAGTCGAGGAGAAAAGCGAGAGGTCTAAACTCCTTCATCATGGACTGAAACGTCACTGAATGCTGGTATGAGAACGCAGATGCGCAGTGGTCATGAGCGCAGAAGCGGTTATGAAAGCGGTACTGGGCCTTGCATTGAGCAGCCACAGAGGAATGGAAGCGGTCTGTCCGGGTGTGGTGCCTCGCAAGAGACGGGTCCGTGTCGCCGTCCTTGCCAAAACTCATTCCATGCCTCCAAGCCAACGAGCAGGCAAGACGCAAGTCACTCTCAAAGAGAATCCTGTACTCCAATAAGCCCACTGTATTCCGCAGTAGAAAGAGCGGGAAAAGGTGCAGCAAGTGTGTTAGTCTGTCATTCCGTGCAGTGTGAACGGATGTGTGTCTGCAGAGTGAGTCTACGTCAGCTTTGTGTCTATGACTGAATGCCAGTGGGTACACTTTGACAGGCTGTGTGTCAGTCAAGAGCGTCAGTCTTTGAGTCAGTACAGTGTCTCAGGCTGCAAATCCGAGTAGTAAGTCAGTCTTTAATTCAAATAAGTATACTGTGTCAGTCTGTGCGTTAGTAGAGTATGTCAGACTGTAAGTCAGAGCAGTCTGTCGGTCCGTAACAGGTCACGTCAGAGCAGTGTCAGTCTGTAACTAGTCCGAGCAGTGTGTAAGTCTGTAAGTCAGAGCAGTGTCAGTCTGTAACACTGCACCAGCGGAAGACCACGCGAGAGCGACACCGGTTCCACCAGCGGCACGCCCACAGGAAGCCACTGGCATTTGCTGTGCAAGAACTTCCCTTCCCAACCTGCCACTGGGCAGGAGAAAGTCCAACTTTTAGAAACTTCCTTTTTTTTCAAAACCGTCAAGTTCGATTCGGGGAGTTTCAAGTATTTGTACCTATTATTTGGAATCTATAACTGGAAAGAAAATGTGCTTAGCAGTGTACTGCTAAATCTAGAAATTGAGTCATTCTGTGTCCCTGAAAAAAGGAAGGCGCGAGTGAGAAATGAGTGACGGGTGAGACAGAAGGAGGTGCCAGAAGTCTAGGTGAACGTGTCTAAGGGGAGGCCTGGCAGATGTGGGCCGTAGGCCCGTGGCTGAGACTAGTGAATATAGTCTCAGCAACAGGTTGGTCACGTGATAGCCTAAATTCTTCCATAACATGCATACCACCGTTCTGAACAGCCACGCTGAATGCCATATCACATCGTGAGTGTATTCCTCCGCTTGTTGTGATACACTCCATACTGGCAGCCATTTTTCCGTCAGTTCATTTTCTAAACATCGATTTCCCATGAATGTAAAACTTGTGTGCGGTAAAATTCGAATCACAAGAGTGTAATATTGTGAACTCTACTAATTATAAGGACTTTGAATACAACAGCAATATTTATACTTCATTGAGCGAGTTCGGAGGGTCAGAGTCGATCTCTGGTTGTGAATTCTTGTCAGCAAACCGTTAGATGACAACTAAAGACGCTTCAGCGTTTGTGTGAACAGTGATTACACGTACCTTGTCAGCAAACCGTCAGATGTCAATTCAACACTGTCTAGTCTCGCTGGATAAGCAGTGAATCAGAAAATGGCTTTAACTTCAGCTCCAAAGAAAAGAAAAAGAACAGAAATGACACCCAAAGACAAAGTGGACTTGCTTGATCGCTACCGAGAGCTAAATTCTAAAAGTTTGAGGGAGGGTGCTGACATTTTGGGTGTGTCGGCATCATTTCTGTGCCAGACACTGAAAAAAGAAGATGAACTTAGGGCTGATATCGCAGAGGGCTCCAGTCAAGGCCAAAGGAAGCGTCGGCGCTGCGGGAAGGATAAAGAGACAGAAGATGGCTTAAAGCGGTGGTTCGACTCTATCCAAGCGCGCAACACACCTGTAAACGGCCCAATCCTGTGTCAGAAGGCGGAACAGATTGCTTCCCAGCTTGGTCGCTCCGAATTCAAAGCTACAAATGGGTGGTTTAACAGGTGGAAGAAACGCAACGGCTTGGTGAAGCGGGAAGTGCCGGTTAATAAAAACGCCGCTTATTAAAAACACTTTTGTTCGGTCCCAATGTGTTTTTAATAAGCGGCGACTACTGTATATACACAATCGCACGTGCTCAAGGCAGTTTACAACCTTATAGACACGTTCGCGCTAAAAGTAGTTCTCAAATGATTTCCTGAAAATCTCATAGATTAGTTTTATTAGAACACCAAATTTGTGTTTATCTATCGGGATAAATAATTGGAGTGAAATAGAATCGCCTCTTTTTACTCTCAATGGTCTTCTGATCATGTTGAATTTTGATTGGTAGAATCATTGGAATGTGGATTCGAAGTCACGTGACCAACCTGTGTCAGAGATAGTATTACATCTCTGTGTTCAGAATGGGCGTGAGGGGAGGCCTGGCAGATGTGGGCCGTAGGCCCGTGGCTCTCCACAGGTGCTGTCCCTGTCTGGCTGCCTGGCCTTGCTTGATGCATGGCAAACGTCTAAAGGTGCCATGGAGTCAGGCCTCGACTGTCACCCACGCATTAAGTCGGTCGTTGCGGTGTCCGTCCTGACCGTAATTTCCCCCCGCGTGCTGCGACTAAAGCTGTGTCATAAAGCGAACACAAGCAGCCAGACAAGTACATACGTTGGAAGGAGAGCAGGCTGAGAGGTACAGAGAGAGAAAAGCGGTTATACAAAGACATTCGGTCGCGCGCGCGCGCACACACACACACACACACACACACACACACACACACACACACACACACGCGGAGAGAGAGAGAGAGAGAGAGAGAGAGAGAGAGAGAGAGAGAGAGAGAGAGAGAGAGAGAGAGAAGCGGACTGACAAAAGAAATGACAGCGAGACAGCAGCACAAACGGAGAGGAGACAGACGCTGGGAGCAGACCACTACAGAGGGAGGCAGGCAGGCAGGCAGTGGTGGGGACAGCTGGAGCATAAACTGATAAAGGTCAAGAAAAGGGCGAGAAGGCAGTAAGGTGTGAGGGCAGCAGCTCCTCATGACCCCGAATTCCGTCACACAACGCACGTGTAGCCACCACAGACGCTGACAGCCGCAGTAAATGCAAAATATGCACAAATCCGTTCGGGTGGAGGAGGAGGAGGAGGACGAGGAGGAGGAGGAGGAGGACGAGGAGGAGGACGAGCTGGAGGAATGGAAAAATCATAGAAAATTAGTCATCCCCAAGTGCGAACGTTTATTATTTGCACTGATATCCGCATACACGGATGAATGGGTGGGTGGATGGATGAAGTTTAACGGCCTATAAGTCTTTGAAGGCTGATTTAGGTTATAGGCCATTGATCACGAAAAATCATTATAGAGTTTGTTAGATAAGACCAAGTCAAGTCACGATGTCCCTAGTTAATGGCCTCTTACGAAGTGCGTATAGGAAGGCACGGTGGGTCAATTCTGACCCCCAACCTGCAAAGGAATAGCATACATACAGCTATATATACACACATGCCCTCACTCATGTATGCAAGAATACACAAGCAATCAAACAGTGACATGCACACACACTGATGGAGTCATGCGCATGCATGCACACATTCAACCGAGCGCGCGCAGACACACACGCGTAATACACAAGCAGGCGAAATCAGTGAGACGACAGTCACGGGGGGCAGCGGACAAGATCACCAGAGAGGAAGGAGGCAGAGGAGGGCGAGGTCACTGAGACGGAAGCAGAGGGGCGGGTGGGGTGGGGGCGGGGTGGGGGTGGGGGGTGCTAGAGAGGTACAGAACGCACCGGCCGGGGAAAGACGGTCTCCAAATCGTCCTCTTTCTACACAGGGAAGGTCACACAAAGCGACGTGCACGGTGCACGCCGGACTCGGCGCAAATACACCCGTATTTGTGTCGGTTTGTGGGTGTAAGTGAATGCGTGTGTGTGCGTGTGCGCGCACGAGTGTGTGTGACAGAGAGAGAGAGAGAGAGAGAGAGAGGCAGGCGCGCGTGCGCGTGCGCGTGCACACACACACACGCACGCACACACACACACACACACACACACACACATGGCGATACAGAGGGGCTGTGATAGAGAATCAGAGACGCCGACTCGTGTGTTTTCGACGTACATGCCAGAGAGGGAGGAGCAGCATCAAAAGACAGAGCTTAACAAGGCCAAGGCTCGTATAACTACTGCTGCACTCCAATGACAGAATGTCCAACAGCCACGGAGGGAACCACACCGACAACTAGTCAAGGGGCGGGCGACCCAGCCAGACCGAATGAGAGCGAGACAGAGAGCCAACAGAGTGCGGAACACCCAGACAAAGGGAAATATACAGTCGGCCAGACAGACAGAGGGGACAAGCAGTGAGACAGAGGGGAGTGCGTTTGCCAAGTAGGCTCGAAGGAAGACAGACACAGCCACAGACGGGGTGACAGGAGCACTAATCGGAAAGCTCCATTCAGCTCAGGCGTGGCTGTCCCTACTCCAGCACCCCGGCTGTCTGGGCAGGCGCAAGCTCTGATCCTCCCGCCATTCATATCGCCACGTGTCATCGCTCCCTCGGGCAACTGGAGGAGAGGTGGCCGCTGTTGACAAACGGGTACAATGTTTACATGAAGATGAGCTGTCTGAGAGTTGCGCCTGCTGAGAGGGACGGCCGCCTTGCAGAACTCGAGTCACAAACGCTGGGTGAGCAGTCAACTTGACCCCGCCTCGACCTGCGTTCACCTGTTGGGCGCAGAGCTAGACAGTTCATGCAGAGGGTAGGATAGCGCTACGGAAATTCAGTCTCAGTCATAAATCTACACGCATTTCACTTCAGTAGGTCGGGGAACAGACCACCACAACAAGACCGTTTTGAAAGCT
>JAWQFJ010023581.1:32500-77500 GCA_034096865.1 Theodoxus fluviatilis | reverse complement strand
ATGAGGTTAGCATAGTGATATAGTGACGAGGCTAGCACAGTGATAGAGTAGTAAGGCCAGCACAGGCAGAGTGACGAGGTCCGAGAGAAACCTCACCACCCAGCACTCCTTCAAAGGAGACACACAGCGGTCGGCCAGCCCACAGCGGAGGCGGGAGGAAGAGCAACAGGTAGTCGCCCTGTAGCTCCCGCTCCACATGGCTGACAGCCACACCTACCTCCGCATCCTCCTTGTCTTTGACGATGTTCTCGTTGGTGTGTCGCAGGTACTTGAACTGGTCGCGATGGTCCCGATGCTGGTAAAACGGCTCCGCCACCGTCACTGCGCACATGGTGAAGATTTGCAGCGCGGCTAGAGCCTGCACACACAGATGCCGCATGTTTTCGTCCTCGTCTCTCCTTCCTTCACACTTTCTTTCTCTCTCTCTGCCCCGCTCTCCGACTGCGGGAGGCAGGGTGGGCACTGCCCCTGGCTGCTGGGAGTCGGGGCGGGCCACTCTCCACTTTTATAGGCAGGCCAGGGCGCAGCGTGCACGTGGCGGCTCGGACCTACCGCCAGACAAGACGCGAGGCACTGTTACATCCAAGAGGCGGCCCGGGGGGAGGGGAGGGACGAGAGGGGAGGGGGGTGAGAATGAGGGGATGAGGGAGGGGAGGGAGGGTGAGGGTGCGAGGGGCGACCGGGTGGGAGGGGCCAACACGACGGACGATCGATGAGGCGCGGTTTCCTTCTCCGGGTGGCGCGGTATTCCGAAGAAGGCGGGGAGGGGAGGGGAGCTCAGTACCCAGGCCACACGCCGCTCTCAGGACGCCCTCCTGGCTGCCCACAGCCAAGCTCTGACGGGGGCGACGTCGGCAGCGCCGCGTCTTACATAGCAGCTCTGACGCAGGAGGAGGCGGGCGGCCGGACGATGGGTTGGCCACCTCGCTCTTTCTCACACACACACACACACACGCACACAAGCGCCGCCCCGCTCGTAGCCTCGTAGTAGGACGTAGTAGGTGAGCTGGTGAAGCGTGGAGGTACTTCCCTCAGTGGCGGCGCTGCGCTCTGGCCTGACCGCCGGGGCGAGGAGAGCAGCTCTGCGTTCACTGGCGCTCACTTTCGTATTTAGCGGCGGCGGGAGACGGCTGATGTCGCAGCGCTCTCCGGCGCGGCGTGGATTGTGTCGTAGTAAAGCTGTGTCGTAGTGTCGTAGTAAGGCGGTGTCGTAGTAAGGTTGTGCCGTAGTAAGGCTGTGTCGTAGTAAGGCTGTGTCGTAGTAAGCCTTTTCGTGGCAGGCCTCGTGTTGTGGCAGGCCCTGTTGTCGTGGTAGGCCCTGTGGTAGGACTGTGTAGTGGTAGAACTGGCTGACTTCTGTCACACCTTCACTGATGACCGGACGATGCCCTGTTTATTTATCCCTGTGTCAGTCAGTCCTTCAGTCGGTCCGTCTGCCCGGATGCCTGTCTGTGTGTCTTTCTATCTCTGTATATGTCTGTCTATCTGCTTGTCTGTGTCTGTCAGCTGGCTGATTGTAGAAGAGAAGAGATTCTCGTGCCCGTAGTTCCCACAGCGTTTTCGCTGGCCGTCTGCCGGTACTTCGCACGCCGAGTCAACAAGCCCTTTTCATAGCACACAGGGGATGCTTTCGTCACGACCACAGCGGCGAAGACGCTGAACTTCTGCACTCGGTGTCCTTGGCACGAGAAAAGCATTAAAATGAAATTATCTCAGGTGCGGCAGAGCTCTGGAGAAGACAGCATTCGCACGCACGACCTGTGGTTGGCTTCCGTGAGTGTGAGGTCGAACAGGAGTCAGCAGGGAACCTGAAAGGAAAGAAGACGTGTCAGTGCAAGGGAAGCTCGTAGTGTCTACACCCACTCACCTTGTAGACTCGGCACGCTCTCTCTCTCTCTCTCTCTCTCTCTCTCTCTCTCTCTCTCTCTCTCTCTCTCTCTCTCTCTCTCTCTCTCTCTCTCTATCACTCTCTCTTTCTTTCTGTCCCTCTCTTTCTTTCTTTCTCTCTTTCTCTCTCTCTTTTCTCTTTTTTATCTCTCTTTCTATCTCTCTCTCTCTCTCTCTCTCTCTCTCTAACACACACAAACACGTGCATAGACGCGCACACTGACACGCACACAGGGAAACATAAAGAATGAGACACAGACAGACAGACAGACAGACAGACAGACAGACAGACAGACAGACAGACAGACAGACAGACAGACAGACAGACAGACAGACAGACAGACAGACGGAGACGGACAGACATATACTAAAGCTTACAGAGTCGTGGCTAGCTAAGATAAAACAGGTCTGAAGCTCAACATAGCGATTTGAGCACATTTTCACCATAGCAGTAGGTAACTGGCTGCCGAATGCACATCCCACGGGCGACGGCCTGTCAGTGTAGAGAAAGCTGCAGTAACTAGCGGTGGGGTGCATATGAACCTACTATGTTAGGTGGTAACTACGTCGTAGTTGTCTACTTCATTGTTCACAACTTTGAGTTGTTCCCAACTACGACAGTAAGGTCTGCATGAGACGCTACTTGGTCGCCACAACGAAGTAATGACCCAGATGAATAGTTATTATTATCTTGGGATATCCCATCAAATGCGCATGCATAGAGGTCACGACAAGAGGTGAACTAGCCAACTCTGGGGATCCTAGCAACCCATCCAAAGAAAATGTAAGCCATGCACAGCATTAATTTATCAAAGCTGTATGTTGAATGCATCAATATGTCGTGAAAGCTCCTACATTTTACACATCGAATGCAGGTCGACGCATCCACGCTGAAGCATGTGTTACCCGTTGCCATCGGTTACGGCTTATTTCAGAGAAGCGTCATCAGTGATCCGTCATCCTTCCGGTGGAAGGGTTGCTAGTATCCCGAAATAGAGCGTTTTCTGTGCGAACTGGCAACACGTCCGCCATTGAAATGTGCACAGAGTTGGCTACTTAGCCGTGAAGTGCTGATACAGGGCACCACTAAATTTTGGGTTGCTTAGTGGCCAACTTAGGAGGTAACTACGCGTATTCAGCTTTCATGCACACCTTACTTCGCAATTTAGTAGCAAATTTCCCATTTAGTTGCCTACTACCGTGTAGTAGGTTCATATGCACCCCACCACAGGAGGCGATGCCACACTATAGGGACATCGTGAGGAGCGGAGCTTGGCAACCTTGGCGCCTTCACACGCTACTACAGCAGCCCGGGACTGACTATGTGAAGGGGAAACCCAGGTCAGGACAGGTTACGTGAATCCGCCTGGCGGGCAAGGAGTGGAGTAGCTTTATCTCGAGTCGTACCTATCTTCCATTGACTGTCTTCACTCTCCGTGGCGGTGCCTCTCGCGGCTTTCCCAGAACTTGATGTCCACGTATCCCCTGTCATTGTACACCTCATCCTATCCCAATTTCCATAGCGTGGAGGGGTGGTGTCCGCGTATCCCCTGTCATTGTACACCTCCTCCTATCCCAATTTCCATAGCGTGGAGGGGTGGGGGTGGGGTGTGTTAGTCGACTACCTCCCCACCCCCATCCCCACCCCCAGTGGTCCAGTTCGTTCAGTCTTATGCCTACGCAGCAACACTAACATTCTTGAGAGGACACATATAACATCTTACAGAGCGCCCGCAACTCACGGAAATAGCGGAGGTTGTGACAGAAAGAGGATTGGGATTGGCATCCCACGTGGTTATGGGGGGGAAAGGGTCAGATTTCAGATCTCGTAAGCGATTGCCACTGCTTCATTCATGCGAGTTAGAGGAGCGACTCTGGACAGGTGTCCGCACAATCAAGGCTCTCTTCCAAAGGCAGTCAGCCATCCTGTCCTGTCAGGCTATGCAGTTCTGGGGGGTGTGTAATTAAAGCACGTGCGCATATATTTTTCGTGTGTGTGTTTGTGTGTGTGTGTGTGTGTGTGTGTGTGTGAGTGTGAGTGTGTGGTTGAGTGTGTGTGTGTGTGTGTGTGTGTGTGAGTGTGAGTGTGTGTGTTTGTGTGTTTGTGTGTGTGTGTGCATGTGTGTAAGAGAGAGAGAGAGAGAGAGAGAGAGGAATAGAGAGAGAGAGTTTAAATTTTCCGGGCGATTGTGTGCAAGAACACTTTGGGAAAGAAAGGTACATTTTACTGTCAATTCTCGATTGTCGTTGGTAGGATATGAAACAACAACAAAAAAGTGAGTGTACAGAGTTCTGCAGGAATAGATAAAGTTTACTGTAAATCAATACTTCCCTCGCGTCGGGCTCAACTCAACACAGAAATATGACATTCGGGTAATGGAACGAATCATGTCTATCCTTCATAATAAACTTTTGCTCTTGAATTTTTTTCCCCAAATAGGGGACATGAGTGCGCGCTGGTTGTCAAACGCACGACACCGTAGACGCGCTTTTCAGCTCCTTTGTGCATTCATGCTCGATGGAGGATGGGCTTCCACAGGTGTGCGTACGGCGCGTTCTGTGTGGACGCAGTGATCTAGTCACGCCGAACAGGTACAAAATACCCAATCCAGGCACACCACTTTGGTCTCACACACCTGTACAACCTTGCCTGCACGTTGCACTCAACAACACACCAGTCCAAACAGAGGCAGGCGAAGGTTGGGACGATGGCATACAACGCTGCGGCAGAAGAATACAAAAAAGTAAAGGCGGTATTAGTGCGGGTGAGGGGAGAAGAAAAAATAATATAATTTGGGGATTTTGCACTAAGGGGGAGGGGGGGAGAGGCACACACACACACAGAGAGAGAGAGAGAGAGAGAGAGAGAGAGAGAGAGAGAGAGAGAGAGAGGTGAGAGAGAGAGAGGTGTGAGAGAGAGAGAGAGAGAGAGAGAGAGAGAGAGAGAGAGAGAGAGAGAGAGAGAGAGAGAGAGGGAGGTGAGAGAGAGAGAGAGAGAGAGAGAGAGAGAGAGAGAGAGAGAGAGAGAGAGAGACTTTGAAACTTTATTGTAAGGCCGACGGCCAGTCACAACATCTTATATCCACATCAGTTATTGCAAGTTCTTAAGCTGTAAAACAATGAAAAATATTTCAATCTGTGGACAACAATTTTGTCGTACACTTAACGAAGACAACATTGCAATCATTTCCAAGCCATTTACAACTTGAGTATTAAATGGCGCATTTAGTACCGTAAGATCAATTGTTTTGTTTATTTCACATCGTGACAACTAAGAATCCATTAACCGCAAACCCTGAGAGTACATAATTCTCTGCCTTTACTAACATGTGGGTTTGTTTTACTCTCCATCTTGAAGTCTTTGACGTCGGTTGAAAGCATAGCACAAGAACATGGCGACGTGTTTTGTTTTGATGTGCCCTTTTCCATCTATGAAGAACGTGAAACTTCGTGTGTTCATAAATTGTATGTATTCTTTCAGGTACTTTCCCCTCAAGTTTTTATATGTGAGGCACACCAACAGGAAAGGCATGTCATCCTCTGTTTTAATGTTATTACAGAATGGACATTGTATCTCTTCTCTTGTACATATCTTGTTGCCGTTCATTCCGTGCATTCGCAAACGAAAGCGTGTGTGTGCAACTATTAATTTCATTATGTTAATGGTACAGATATAGTTTTCCCATTCCAGAGCATTTTTAAAGGTACTGTACAATATATATAAGACGTTCATTTTAAAGTAATTTTACAATGCACTGTCTGTCTATAGCAGTCTCGGAGTCTAATTTTAAAGTTTTCAGGAAGTTTCTTTCGTTATTAGTCCCTCTGGGTTGTACCATATGTAGGCAAAACCTGATTCGCAGAGACAATCTTTGATGGACTTCAACTAGTTTCGTTCATTTGGGACAGTTGCATTTGACAACATAACAAGTGCTTGTTTTGGAAGTCTCTCATTCGGCATATATTTTGGTAGTTTAAGCCAGTATTTAACGGCCCTAATATTATAATACTGTTAATTTTAGGGGGAACCTTCCAAATTCACCATAGACCAAATTATTACGTGTCTTGACGTCAACTTTTACAAATCGTTTGCAAGCAAACATGTGCGCTTTTTCTATCATTTTGAGAGAGAGAGAGAGAGAGAGAGAGAGAGAGAGCGATTGAGAGAACTGAGAGAGAGAGAGAGAGAGAGAGAGAGAGATGTGCGTGCGTGCGTGTGTATGTGTATGCAAAAAAGACAACTCGACTGGCGTTACAAGCATAAGGGCTTGACTGACTACGTCACGTTGGAGTATGTTGGAAATTCACACGGACACAAAACCTTTGTTGGTCCTTTCCTACAATGCGATATATATGTATTTGTGTAACTGTTTTTTAAAAAAATAAAATGAGACCCATATTATACAGGACTATAAAAGCTACGTCATAAACGTAATAAACATTTTACAAAAAGGAGTGAAAGGTCTAACATACCGCACAGTATAAGTGAAATCAAGCGAGACAAACTATACACAATCGCCCCCCTTGTAGCGAGCTGTTACATTGCCGAGAGGAAGATGGAACCAATAAATTTCGGAATATTTTTCGCTGATGAGATAGACAAATACCTTGTGCCAGAGTGAGCTAGATAGTGAAAATGAAAAAGAGGCTGTCTGGGATCAGTGGGCATTTTCTTCACTGTCTTTCCTACGGTAAAGTTCTGCAGTTCTTCCACCGCACATCACGTCTGCATCAGTAACTACTCTTTTGACGACACGACTTCCTCCTGGAAGTAAATTGTGTGGTGTTATTTGCCGTCTCCACTCCCTTCGTCAACTGTACACTTCATCCCGTCCCGCTGGTGTCTCGTGGAGGCACGGCACCACTACATTTCATGCTCCACAAGAGTTTCCAGCCGTGTGTCACAGTTGAAGTGACTGACTCCCATGATATACTGGAAGAATTCTGGTAAGACAGTGACAGTTGGAAAGACTTTGACAGTTGGTACGACAGTGACAGCTGGAAAGACAGTGCCAGATAGTAAGACAGTGACAGCTGATTAGACAGTGACAGCTGGTAAGATAGCTGACAGCTAGTAAGACAGTGACAACTGGTAAGACAGTGACAACTGGTAAGACAGCTGACGCTGGTAAGACAGTGGAGAGACGGAAGCTTGCGACTGAATCGATGGCTAAGGTTTTCAAGACGGGAATTTCGATGATAGTTCCGTACTTATTGGTGCAAGTGACTCGGATTCGATTTTCCAATGTCATTTTAACGCACAGTTGGATCTGAATCACCTGTCCCTGTCCCAATACCCTCGGATGCCTCCGTGCCTGCTTGGGGCCGACCCTGGCTGAGCTACTGGAGCAGGCCCCTGGCTGAGCTACTGGAGCAGGCCCTTGGCTGAGCTACTGGAGCAGGCCCCTGGCTGAGCTACTGGAGTAGCCCCTTACTGAGATACTGGAGCAGGCCCCTGTCTGAGCAACTGGAGCAGGCCCCTGGCTGAGCTACTGGAGCAGGCCCCTGGCTGAGCAACTGGAGCGGCCCCTGGCTGAGCTACTGGAGCAGGCCCCTGGCTGAGCTACTGGAGCAGGCCCCTGGCTGAGCTACTGGAGCAGACCCCTGGCTGAGCTACTGGAGCAGGCCCCTGGCTGAGCTACTGGAGCAGGCCCCGAAAGCATGGCAGCCAGGGGTTCCAAAGGATGACTAGGGCATTGAGCGGTTCCTGTCGTATATTACTTTCGTTCAGTACATTGCATGGAATCCCTTTCCATCTTCAATCCCTTCCTCTCCTGCGCATTCATATTCCCATCCCATCCGAGTCTCGCAGAGGCACGGCACCACTATATTTCATGCACCAAGCGCAGTTCCTTCCAAGAGCGTCTCGTTGCTGCCCGCTTTAACTACCGCAGTTCTTCTACGCCTGTCTGACACGGTGAACAAATCACCTGGCATAGCTGCGTATTATCCTGTCACTGCAGGCGGCTTTTTGCTCCATACGTCAACAAGACGGACAACCTAGTTTCGTGGCGGCCCTCTCTCCTGGAAATTTTGAAGTGTCAGCAGCTCACGCGCTCTGATGTTACGTGCGTGTGTCTGTGCGTGCGTGCGTGTACGTTGCTGTCTATATTTACGTGTGTGTGTGTGTGTGTGTGTGTGTGTGTGTGTGCGTGCTTGCGTGTACGTTGCTGTCTATATTTACGTGTTTGTGTGTGTGCGTGCGTGCGTGCGTGCGTGCGTGAGTGCGCGCGCACGTTGCTGTCTATACTTCCGCATGTATGTGTGTGTGTGTATGTGTGTGCGTGTGTGTGTGTGCGTGTGTGTGTGTGTGTGTGTGTGTGTGTGTGTGTGTGCGTGCGAGAGCGCATATATGTATGTTTGTTTATGTTTTGTGTTTCCGTACGTCTGTGCGTGTATGTGTGTGTGTATATGTGTGTTAGTGTGTGTGCGTGTGTATGTGTGCACGCGCGTGTGTATGTTTGTGTGTGTAAGATCTATAAGGGTGGCTGATGAAGCTTGCACATAGGCTAATATCAAGTGGCCATACTGCATCAATAAACTACAGTATGAAAGAGAAAACTAAAGGGATGAAAGGCTACGCCCGAAACATTTGATTCGTCGTGAAACCCGGGACTCCTGCACCTGCAAGCCATCTTTGTGATCACGTGTTTGCTTTGCCTTCGGAAACCCCGCGGTCCGTATTTTTCCCTTGAGTATGAAAGCTTCAACAAGAATTCTCGTCTATTGAGGACCACGACTCCGATAAAGTTTGCTGACATAGCAGCGGTGCCTAGTTCATCCACGGATTTGTTGTTGTTGTCGTTGTTGTTGCTGTTGTTGCTGTGATCATACACACACATATTCATCTGTAGAGCTCTATTTCTTTCATTTGTACCTACTCAAACTAGCACATACTCCACACGCTCTTCCATGGCAAGACATTCTGGTCAACATTTCTGACCATGCGACAAATTTCTCTTCGGCTCAACGTAAGGAATACCTGTTAATGCACCGTGCACACCCGGTACAAATTTGTTTACGCATATTAGTGATACATCTGCATTTGAAATATCCTGATATACTCATCCTCAACACAAAAGTGAATATAGAGCTAACTACACGGTTGTAATCTGGGCGACTGTGGTATAGCAACGACGCATATGCATTTTCATTTTTCTGCATGGGTTTCACTCTCTCCAAGTGGGCACACATTTTAAATTCTAAACCTATTCTATGTAGCACAGCCGTTAAAAAACCGAGCTTTGGGAACATGCATGGGCGGACATACAAATACATACAGACATACATACGCTTTCACATGCACACCCACACAAATGCGGCTCCACCCGAACGAAAATTTGCAGGACAGCTGCAACTCTTCCAATCCACATGTCCAAAGTCAATCGCGGCAATAATCCACTGCTTCCAAGACTGCAACGCTTTTTGAAATAAAACCTTGGTACGACGCTCACATCTTCATAAATATGCAAGTTTGTATCACATGCAGCAATAATCACGAGGAGAATGTTACAAAACTCTTTCAAACTAGCGAGCTCTCTGTGAAACCGGACCTGTTTCCTGAAATACGCAGCATTCACACGAAAAGAGACGAATACATATTCATGAGAAAATAAAGACTAAATCAATCGTTTCGACGTACCAGACTACATCTATTCAAGTGCCTAATACATCATGAACTCATTTTTCTTTATTCAATATTTATCCCGGAACAAACCAAAGCAACAGTGCAGCTGTTTTATGAGTAACGCCCACTCAGCAAAACTCCGCGGCATCATAAAACCAGTCTATTTCCGTGTCCATTCATTCCAACCCCAACCACTGACACACGACACGTGCTTCAAAACTGGTCGGCGGAATTTTCAGAGATTATTTTTTATAAGCACACTGTGTCAAAGAAGCTATATACAAGAATACCGTGTTTGATAATAGAATGAAACAATTCTGACGGTGCTCTTAGTCAGTGTACTCTTAATTTTCGACACAGGAAAACGAATGTGATACGAGTGCCAGTATGCATCATTAGCCCAGAGAGAAGCCAGTCTCACAGAGATCGCAAGCTCAGACAGACGATGTCTTGGCCTCGAGAACCGAGCTGTGGGTGCAACTACGTCTCAGGTTCCCAGGAAAGCGCCATGGCTTCACTGCAGTCAGCGATCAGCAAGCGCACATTGCTGATAGACACTGACATGTTCCGAGTGGACACATATTACTATTGGACACTGGCTTGAAACTGGTGGTCATAAACGTGAGATAGACGGACACTTACATGAGACAAGTAAACACTGGGTGTAAACTGACGGGATACAAACACGATAAATGGACACTTATATAAGACAAGTGGAAACTACATTGAAAATGGTGGGCACAAATGTGAGATAGATGAATACAAATGAGACAAGTGGAAACTACATTGAAAATGGTGGGCACAGATGTGAGATAGTGAACTCTTACACGAGACAAGTGGAAACTACACTGAAAATGGTGGGCACAAATGTGGTGTGGTGGTCGGTGGCAAGGTTGGAGTCAAGTAAGACGCAGGGGCGAAGTCGAGTTACTTTCCACTCTTTATTCGCCGTTGGTACAAGCTCTTAGTAAATGAACTTCTGGACCTGGGTGGTGAAATGGTCTCTCTGGCTGTGTCGTCTCTCCCTTATCAAGCGGATGCACGGACCTCACAGGAGCTAGGGGTGGATTGTTCCACAGATCCTAACCCATGGCTCCCGGGTCGTGCTTCTATTTGGAAGAAAACAGAGATTACTTAATTGAACATGCTTTGAAATTACTTCTTATTAATGTTGCCTCATTCAGCTTAACACAGTCTATTAAATGAATCATATGCCGTTGCAAGTGGTTGTCTTACTTGAGAGGAAACATCAGATGTTGTATCCCTATATACCAGCATCCCCAACACCGATGGTCTAAACGCTCTTTCCTTTTTCCTGAACCAACGCCCCAAACAGGACCCCCCTACACCTACTTTGCTTCGCCTGGCTGAACTTGTTCTCACTCTAAACACTTTCTCTTTCGACAACTCCATCTATTCCCAAGTAAATGGGGTGGCCATGGGAACAAAGATGGGACCTGCCTATGCTTGCCTCTTTATGGGCCATTTAGAACATCAATTTAAACTACAGTATACAAAACCTTATCCAGAACTCTTCAGAAGATACATTGATGACTGCTTTGGGATCACCTCGCTCGACTTTGACCAAATCACAGACTATATAGAAGCCATAAATGATTTTCATCCAGATATCTCTTTCACGTACCAAATTTCAAAAACCTCTGTCACTTTTCTGGACATCCACATTTCCCTTTCCCATGGCCACCTCAACACCTCCATCCACTACAAACCCACAGACACCCATGCCTACCTTGACTATCACTCTTTTCACAACCCCTCCACTCTGAACAGTATCCCTTACTCACAATTCCTCCGACTACGCCGCCTCTGCTCTAACGACAGAGATTTCCGCGCCAAATCTCTTGATATGATTCAATTCTTTCATCGACGCCATTACCCACTCCCGGTCCTTCACAACGCCCTTCAGAAAGTCCTCAACATTCCTAGGAAACACGCCCTGCAACCCCAAAGCAAAACGACCGCCTCTGATCGCCCTATTCTTACCTTGCAGTACCATCCAGCCGCCCGCGCTGTCCATTCTATCGTGCGATCCCACTGGCACCTCCTTCAAAATACCGAGGAATTATCTTCCATCTTCCGTACACCACCACTCATCAGCTATAAAAGAAACGCTAACCTTCGGGATTTGCTTGTCCATTCCACCCTCCGTAATGCAGCTTCCTCCCCCCCTGGAACCTCCCCCTGCAACCTCCCAAAATGCAAGACTTGCCCCTTCATTGCATCTTCCACCTCCATGCAGGCTCCCAAAACCCTTTTCCACATAAAAAAATCTTTCACATGCCAGTCATACAACTTAATATATGCCCTTCAATGCTCACAGTGCAACATGATTTACATCGGTGAAACTGGTAGAACACTCAACATCCGATTTCAAGAACACCTTGCAGACATAAGACATTCCAGATCCAAACCCGTTGCCATACACTTCAACTCACGAAACCATTCCACACAGGACCTACGTGTGAGGGGTATCTGGCTTCTGCATAGAGACAATCCTGGTGAAAGGAAAGAGATGGAGGCGCACCTTATAGATAAATTAGGCACACGCAACCCTGAGGGCATAAACGAAAAATGAATCTTTTTGATATACCTTGCATATGTGCATGATGGTTTGTGTGTGTGTGTGTGTGTGTGTGTGTGTGTGTGTGTGTGTGTGTGTGTTTTCTGTGCGCGCGAGTGTTCATGCATACATCGGTTTTATGTGTGTGTGTGTGTGTGCGTGTGTGTGTGTGTGTGTGGGGGGGGGGGGGAGTCTTGCGCGTACGTGTCCTACATGCATCGGTTTTGTGTGTGTGTGTGTGGGTGTGTGTGTGTGGGTGTGGGTGTGTGTGTGTGTATGTGTGTGTGTGTGTGAATCATCACGCGTGTGCATGAATGTGTGAATCATCACGCGTGCGCATGACATATATACTATAAAGTAAATAAATGGACTGTATATGGGTTTTAATGTTTGTAGTTATGCGTAAGTATGTATTACCTTTTAAGTTATCTATTTATTAAACTTATGTATATTTTAAAACACTAACGCTATTTTACACCTGGTGACAATGGGATTGGAGTCCCTTTCATTTTAGCTGTGAGTTGAACACTTTTCATGACACGAGCCACACGCCAGCCCTCGTTTTACTCTGTGAGTTGTTTTTATGTATGCTGAACCCACTGACAGACTCGCTTTCATTCTACTTTTGTCCGCCCTCCAGTAAGTTTTAATTGTGCGCCTGATGAAGGCTTTTTAGCCGAAAATTTGCGTTGTTTTACCTTCTAATGTTTTGTATTTGTTTTGTATTATACGCGGCCATCAAAACCTCACCGTGTTTTAGACTTTTATTCTAGTGCCGTGGCAGTACCTTGTTTTTGACATCAGAGTTATAGTCAAAATATCAGAATTTAGATGCCAGAGTGGGAGAACGGCTCACCCGCCAGGGGTTACGCTAATGTAAGGAGTGACAGACAGGGCAGCTGCACAATCAGACCACAACAGGGGAGGTGTGGCAGAGCAGTCAGCTGGTCAGCTTGCCTTAAAGAAAGGTTGGGGAAGGGGGGTTGGAGAGAGTCTGACACACAGGATAGGGGGGTGGGAGAGACAGAAGCAGGGATAGCTGAATAGAGGATGAGCACAGCAGATGTACAATACACTTGGTTATAGGTGCACCTTATGACATGAATACAGTAGATGTACAATACACTCGGTGATAGGTGCACCTCATCACAGTGGGATAGTGAACACTTACACGAGACAATTGGAAACTACATTGAAAATGGTGGGCACAAATGTGAGATAGTGAACACTTACATAAAACGGGTGAAAGAAAGTTGCATGGCAGGGGTGGGGGTGGGGGTGGGGTGGGAAGAAAGGGTGAGGTTAGTGTGAGAAGGACAGAAATTAGGCCAAGGCAAGGACCGCAGGTGGGGCTCTGTGGCCGAGTGGTTAGTGCGCTGGACCTACAGTCGCTTGCGGCCAGTGGGTACGGCGTTCGAAGCTGCGCGGTTCCCAGAGTTGCATCCTTGAGCAAGATGCTTAACTCGCATTGTTTCTCCCCACCCAGGAGTAAAACCGGGTACCTGTGAGGGCAATATTGGAAAAACGTAGTGCGATTAACCCTTGTATGCGGCAAAGCGCCAGCATCGGGTTGGAATACTCCCCAGGGAGCGGAGTTGGTGCTGGTACCTGACTGTGTGCGTCTTAAATGTCTGTCACTATGTTTGTTGTGAGGTACCAGTGAGGATTGATCAAGATGCCCAGTGATCAGGGGGTAAAGTGTAAGCGGTTTGAGACCCAGACAAAGGGTGTAAGTCGCTATTAAAAAAACCACACCTTTACCTTTACCTTTGACAGGTTGGACGTGAGCAGGGACAGGAGAGGCAGGGATGGGAGAGGCAGGGACACGAGAGGCAGGGATGGGAGAGGCAAGGACAGGAGTGGCAGGGACACGAGAGGCAAAGACAGGAGAGGCAGGGACCCGAGAGGCTGGGACGGGAAAGGCAGGGACGGGAAAGGCAGGGACACGAGAGGCAGGGGCACGAGAGGCAGGGACACGAGAGGCAGGGACACGAGAGGCAGGGACACGAGAGGCAGGGACACGAGAGGCAGGGATGGGAGAGGCAGGGATGGGAGAGGCAAGGACAGGAGTGGCAGGGATGGGAGAGGCAGGGACACGAGAGGCAGGGATGGGAGAGACAAGGACAAGAGTGGCAGGGACCCGAGAGGCAGGGACACGAGAGGCAAGGACAGGAGTGGCAGGGACACGAGAGGCAAGGCACACGAGAGGCAGGGACACGAGAGGCAGGGACACGAGAGGCAGGGACCCCAGAGACAGGGACACGAGAGGCAGGGATGGGAGAGGCAAGGACAGGAGTGGCAGGGACACGAGATGCAAAGACAGGAGAGGCAGGGACAAATGAGGCAGGGAAGATGAGGCAGGGACACGGAGGCAGGGACACCAGAGGTAGGGACACGAGAGGCAGGGACACGAGAGGCTGGGACGGGAAAGGCAGGGACGGGAAAGGCAGGGACACGAGAGGCAGGAGCACGAGAGGCAGGGACACGAGAGGCAGGGGCTTGAGATGCAGGGACACGAGAGGCAGGGACCCGAGAGGCAGGGACACGAGAGGCAGGGACCCGAGAGGCAGGGACCCGAGAGGCAGGGACACGAGAGGCAGGGACACGAGAGGCAGGGACACGAGAGGCAGGAGCACGAGAGGCAGGGACACGAGAGGCAGGGACACGAGAGGCAGGAGCACGAGAGGCAGGGACACGAGAGGCAGGGACACGAGAGGCAGGAGCACGAGAGGCAGGGACACGAGAGACAGGAGCACGAGAGGCAGGGACACGAGAGGCAGGGACACGAGAGGCAGGGACCCGAGAGACATGGACACGAGAGGCCGGGACACGAGAGGCAGGAGCACGAGAGGCAGGGACACGAGAGGCAGGGATGGGAGAGGCAGGGACACGAGAGGCAGGGATGGGAGAGGCAAGGACAGGAGTGGCAGGGACACGAGAGGCAAAGACAGGAGAGGCAGAGACAAATGAGGCAGGGAAGATGAGGCAGGGACACGGAGGCAGGGACACGAGAGGCAGGGACACGAGAGGCAGGGACACGAGAGGCAGGGACACGAGAGGCAGGGGCACGAGAGGCAAAGACACGAGAGGCAGGGACACGAGAGGCAGGGGCACGAGAGGCAGGGTCACGAGAGGCAGGGACACGAGAGGCAGGAGCACGAGAGGCAAAGACACGAGAGGCAGGGACACGAGAGGCAGGAGCACGAGAGGCAGGGACACGAGAGGCAGGGAGGGACACGAGAGGCAGGAGCACGAGAGGCAGGGGCACGAGAGGCGGAGACGGAAGAGGCAGGGACCAGTAGCTGTCGTCACAGCGGTGTGGAGTGGGTTGGTGCTACACTGGACATGGATAGAATCAGGGATTGGTTCAAAAAGGAGCAAAAACTTTTCTGTGGTGGATGAGGAAGGAAGTGTAAGTTGCAGGTGAGGCTGAGTTCAAGACGTGCGAATCAAAGGAAAAGAGAAGAGACTGGGTAAGATGGAAACGACGAAGTGGAGGAGGAGAAAATGGAAGAAGTGAGCAGGGTGGAGTAGGAACTGTTATGTGGGTTTGGGGCTAATAAAACAACATGACGAAAACAAAAACGTTCTCTCTCTCTCTCTCTCTCTCTCTCTCTCTCTCTCTCTCTCTCTCTCTCTCTCTCTCTCTCTCTCTCTCTCTCTCTCTCTCTCGCGCGCGCGCGCGCGCTCTCTCTCTCTCACCACATTTGAATATTTTGCCTCAAGGGCTGGATGTAAGAAAGGCACTACTGCCTAATTCACTACCCTTGTAAAATAAAGTTCGTTCGTTCGTTCGTTCGTTCTCTCTCTCTCTCTCTCTCTCTCTCTCTCTCTCTCTCTGTGTGCGTGTGTGTGTGTGTGGGTGTGTGTGTGTGTGTGTATGTAGGTGTGTGTGTGTGGGGGGGTGTGTGTGTGTGTGTGTGTGAAGGGGGGTGGACGGGGGTGGGGTGGAAGTGGAAGGTGGGGGGAGAGGAGGGGGAAGAAGATATTTGGGGAATGGAGCGAGGACAGGGACGACAGACAGAGGTTAAACCAGTGAGAGACAGCACTGGACGAACTTGTTTCCAGTGACATATGCCAATCTGGCGGGGAATCCTCCCCAGCTGTGACCCGCCCTGCTCTCTGGGTCATCACCACACACTGACACACAAATATTAGCACGTACAAGCCGCACTTGATTGCTTGCGCACGCGAGCACACACACATACACACACACACACACACATACACACACACACGCACACACACACACACACACACACACACACGCACGCACGCACACACACACACACACACACACACACACACACACACACGCACACACACACACACACACACACACGCACGCACGCACGCACACACACACACACACACACACACACACACACACACACACACACTTACGGACGCACACCATACACGCAAGCATGACGCCCGCCCAATAAGTTGATTGTCAAGTGAATGTCTTTGAACGTGCGTGCTTTGGTGCATGTTAATGTGTATAACTATACACAACAGTATTTTCTCCTTGAACGCCTGATTTAAAGAAGTTCCGTCAACCACTGGAGCCCAGTGAAGACAACACAGCCATAATCGGATCGTAGGTATAAAAAAGAGATTAACATGACAGTTGCCCTCTTTGCAGGTGTCCTGTCTGTCACGTGACGAGTCCTAAGAGGTATGGAGCACTGAGGATGATGCAACAGTATCACCTTTCTTGGGCCGCGTTTTCTCACCAGTCACACGTCTTTAGCTTTCCTCATCAGTCATGTGTGTCAGGCACCTTCTCATACCAGTCACGTGTTCTTTCTTGACAACGCACACGTCTTTCCTTACAAATCACATGTCTCTCCTCACATGCGACATGTCTTCTCTCGCCAGTCATACGTCATTTCTCTCCAGTCACACGTCATTTCTCTCAAGTCACACATCTTTACTCACCAGTCACTTGTCTTTCCTCACCAGTCACATGCTTTTTCTCACAAGTCACACGTCTTTTCTCACCAGTCAAATATCTTTCCTCACCAGTCATAACTTTTTGTACGCCTAGCAAAGCAAACAGCAAAGCAGACGGATAGAACGGTGCAAGAACTAATTCCACGAAGCAAATAATGCATGTTTTTCCCTTTGTTTGATGAACAAAAACGCGGTATTTAGGCAAACTACTCCTTGTAGAGAACCTGCAGATAAGCACTGCATTCAAGTTTATTATCTTAGTAAGCTTAAATAAATCATGCCGTATATATAATTCCGCATTATGCACTGTCACAACTTTACTTGCAACATGCAACGCGGCGGAGGTGTTTATTTCAGTACTGGCTCTCCTGCGCTCACGTGCGATCGACTGAGAAGTGCCCCATGCGTGTATTCTAGAGATTTTTGTTATCAATGGCGTTACATAGCCTACACAGGCTGATAGGTCGTAAAACTCCATCCATCCATCATCCACCCACCCAACCATCCATCCATCCATCCATCCATCCATCCATCCATCCATCCATCCATCCATCCATCCATCCATCCATCCATCCATCCATCCATCCATCCATCCATCCATGCCCCATGCTTAAATCCAGTGTTGGCTTGACAAGGTAGGTTAGCTGCACAAGTGAATCCATGTTAAAACATTAAAACATTGTGATAGAATGCCTTAAATGAGCCTCCCAAACTGCACCGTACGTACAGCCACACCAACAGAAATGTTCTGAAACAAGAAGGGCAATGCCCATACGACTCACATGCTTGACCTTGACCTTTATATGACCTTGACCTTCAGGTGACCTTCAAGGTCAAGGTCAAACAACTAAACCTAGCAATGACATCATACACAAAGAAATGCTCTACACATTTTTCCTACCAAAATACATGTGACCTTGACCCAAGGTCAAGGTCATCCAAGGTCATGCAACACAAAGCTGTCAATTCAAGACATAGGAAGCACAATGGTGCTTATTGGCACTTTCTACCATGAGATATAGTCACTTTTAGTGGTTCACTACCCCATTTTGGTCACATTTCATAAGGGTCAAAGTGACCTTGACCTTGATGATATGTGACCAAATGTGTCTCATGATGAAAGTATAACATGTGCCCCACATAATTATTAAGTTTGAAACAGTTATCTGCCATAGTTCAGGGTCAAGGTCACTTCAAAATATGTATACGGTCCAACTTTGAAGAGCTCCTGTGACCTTGACCTTGAAGCAAGGTCAACCAAACTGGTATCAATAGATAGGGCTTGCTTTGACCTATATACCACTTGTAGCTGAGGTCGCCATTCTCAATAACGTGGGAGAAAATTGGGAAAATGTGAAAAATGACTGTTTTTGAGACCACATTTATGGCTCCTGTGACCTTGACCTTGAAGCAAGGTCAAGTCACTATGTATGTTTTTTGAGGCCTTGTCATCATACACCATCATGCCACATTTGGTGTTGATAGACTTAATAGTCTCCGAGAAAAATCCAACGTTTAAGTTTTTTACGGACGCCCGGACGGACGGACGGACGCCCGGACGGACGGACGGACGACACGGCTCAGTACATAGACTCACTTTTGCTTCGCATGTGAGTCAAAAATCATCGCTACGGTGCTTTGGATAGCGGGCAGGGGTTACTGGGAGGAGCAACGTGATCTCCAAGCGTAGTTCAATGGGGATTGGTGGATCGCTGCATACTCTCTATGGAAGCTTCATCAACGTCTTCACATGAATCCGCGTGCCTCGTCCAGTTGTGTCTCCAACACTTAAACAGAAGTAATAATCTCGCCGTCAAAATTCAATCTAATTGGAATGAGTAAACTAAACCGGGTCAATTTCCGCTATTTCTCCCGGCAGTATTTCAAGCTTTTATAAGGGAGTCCTTAAAGTACTACATTTCCAGAGCTGGACACAATCAACAAGAATCTTAAGTTAGATCCTTATAATTGTCAAGCAAAATAATGCAACTTTGTTGCACGAAATTAGCAAATCTAACGCCAAGTCCGTTTTGAAGTTGTACTTTACACATCACTACACAAATGCCTGTTCACGATGCAAGTCGCTTTCGCCCCCCCCCCCCCTTCCTCACCCCCCCCCCTCTCTCTCTCTCTCTCTCTCTCTCTCTCTCTCTCTCTCTCTCTCTCTCTCTCTCTCTCTCTCTCTCTCTCTCTTTTCACCTCTACAAAACTTTCAGGGGAAAATGGCAACATGGCAGTGACTCCGGCAGCTTGTAAACTACATCAAGGAAACCCTCATTACAATGCGTGCCAGTTTGATCAACTGCCCTTTCACACCTGAAAACCTTTCTGTACTGCGTGCAGAGATTTGATCACTTTTCAGGATTTTCTCCCCCAAATATGCATCCTTTGCTCGAATTAATTTGAAGGCGAATTCTGAACTTAATCACTTCACAGTTACATTAAATTATTTTGTTTTCACACACACACGCACAGACATACATACACACATGTATGCACACACATACTTATGCTTCCCTTATCTTTCACTAGACCTATTTTTACACCATTAATTTTGTCAACATTAACTAAGGCGTAAAGCGATGACACTCTCAATGTCATTTACAACTCATTCCACACAATCTTCCTGACGCATGAGAAGACAGCGGCGACAGCAAGAAAAGTGAGCATGACAGGACGTTGACGTTCTACACGAACATTAGTCAGCAGCAACTCATTTCTTCTTCAAAGGCAAACCTTATTCTGTGGTGTGATGTATTACTTTAGATTTTAATACAGGCCATTTATTTCATCCATAAACATTCAAGGTGTGTGTGTGTGTGTGTGTGTGTGTGTGTGTGTGTGTGTGTGTGTGTGTGTGTGTGTGTGTGTGCATGTGTGTGTGTGTGTCTGGGTCTGGGTCTGTGTGTGTGTGTGTCTGTGCGTGTGCGTGTGCGCGCGCGCGCGCGCGCGTGTGTGTGTGTGTGAGAGAGAGAGAGAGAGAGAGAGAGAGAGAGAGAGAGAGAGAGAGAGATGGACGCACGGACGAGCGCACGGACGGAGGGACGGACGGGACGGACGGGCGGGCGGACGGACGGAGGGACGGACGGGACGGAAGGGCGGGCAGACGGACGGACAGAGATAAACTGAATTAAATAGATGTATTGAGTTTAGGCTGCCGGTCCATTACACATGCACTGAAATGCAAAGCACGCAGAAACACAACACGAACGAAAGAGTTCATCAAAACTGCCATCCAACTTTTGCATGAACGATATGCACGGAGAGCCGGTCAGTCACTGGACGTCATTTTTCCCGTGCAGTCCACTCCGCTCTTGTGGCGGCGTCCTGCTCGTTTCTCTGGCAGCCCTGTCACGTTGGCATCTGTTGATGATGGCTGTATGGATCACAACAATGATTCTACGTCCCACGTCCACCTTCCAAGAAGTAGGCTATTCCGCCACAAGCAGAGAAGTTAGTTAAGTCTCTAGGGCTGTTGGTAGTCCAGCGACTGGCGTGATGTCCTCTTGGGAAATGGAGGAGAGGGAGTGAGAGAGAGAGAGAGAGAGAGAGAGAGAGAGAGAGAGAGAGAGAGAGAGAGAGAGAGAGAGAGAGAGAGAGAGAGGGAGAGAGAGAGAAAGTTAGAAACAGACAGAAAAACACAGAGAGAGAGAAACAGAATAGAGAGAAACACTCAGAGAGAAAAACAGAAAGAGAGAAACAGAAAGAGAGAAACAGAGAGAAACAAAGAGAAAGATAGAGAGAAAAAGAAAAAAAGAGAGAAACAGAAAGAGCTAGAGAAACAGAGAGAGGAGGGAGTGGCCTGATGACACATAAACAAAGAAAAACAAAGAGAGACGGTCACAGGCAGTGGGCTCATCATTCATATTGACGATTTGGTGAGGGACAGGCAGAGGAGTTAGGTGGCAGGGGATTAGGTGATGCGTTAGCAGACGTCCCCACACCCCAACACAGCACAGGTTCCCTGCATTTTTGCCCCTTGTTTATGGGTTAGGCATCAACGCCACGTCAATCAGGCAGGAGGGGAGTAGGGGGGTGCGGGTGGGGGGTGGATCAGGAAGGCTACATATTGCGTCCATGTGCCCTGGAAGTTCCCCCAAGTTATCATCTACACCCACAGGCAACCGTAGCCTCCTGTCTGACAGGCTGGCACAGTTGGAACTGAAGTCCACTGACTGACAGACTGGTGCCTTTAGTCCTCTGATAGAGTATCACAATAGTGACTGCGGTCTTCTGACTGACTGACTGACTGACTGATGACCAACTGACATGGTGGCACGATTGAGACTTCAGAGCTCTGATATACTGGTACAGTAGGGACTGCAGTTTTTCAATTTACTGACAGGCTGGCAGAGAAGGGATAGCAGCCCTTCGACTGACAGACTGGTACAGTAAGGATTGCAGCCTTTCGACTGACAGACTTGTACAGTAGGGATTGCAGCCTTTCGACTGACAGACTGGTAAAGTAGGGATTGCAGCCTTTCGACTGACAGACTGGTACAGTAGGGATTGCAGCCTTTCGACTGACAGACTGGTACAGTAGGGATTGCAGCCTTTCGACTGACAGACTGGTAAAGTAGGGATTGCAGCCCTTCAATTGACTAACATACTGGCACAGTAGGGATTGCAGTCCTTCAATTTACTGACAGGCTGGCAGAGAAGGGATTGCAGCCCTTCGACTGACAGACTGGTACAGTAGGGATTGCAGCCTTTTGACTGACAGACTTGTACAGTAGGGATTGCAGCCTTTCGACTGACAGACTGGTACAGTAGGGATTGCAGCCTTTCGACTGACAGACTGGTACAGTAGGGATTGCAGCCTTTCGACTGACAGACTGGTACAGTAGGGATTGCAGCCTTTCGACTGACAGACTGGTAAAGTAGGGATTGCAGCCCTTCAATTGACTAACATACTGGCACAGTAGGGATTGCAGTCCTTCAATTTACTGACAGGCTGGCAGAGAAGGGATAGCAGCCCTTCGACTGACAGACTGGTACAGTAGGGATTGCAGCCTTTTGACTGACAGACTTGTACAGTAGGGATTGCTGCCTTTCGACTGACAGACTGGTAAAGTAGGGATTGCAGCCTTTCGACTGACATGCTGGCACAGTAGGGACTGCAGCCCTTCAACTAACAAACTGGCCCAGTGGGGATTGCAGAGCTTTGTCTGACAGACTGGCAAGGTAGGAAAATGCAGCCCTTCAATTGACTAACATACTGGCACAGTAGGGATTGCAGCCCTTCAACTGACCTATTAGCGTTGTAGGAATTGCAGTCCTTAGATTTTCTGACACACTGTCACATTAGGGATTGCATTCTTTCGACTGACAGACTGGCACAGTAGGGATACCAGTCCTACGACTGACATGCAGGCACAGCAAGGATTACAGTCCTATGACTGACATGCAGGCATAGTAGGGATAACAGTCCTACGACTGACATGCAGGCACAGTAGGAATTACAGTCCTATGACTGACATGCAGGCACAGTGGGGATTACAGTCCTACGACTGACATGCAGGCACAGTAGAGATACCAGTCCTACGACTGACATGCAGGCACAGTAGGAATTACAGTCCTACGACTGACATGCAGGCACAGTGGGGATTACAGTCCTACGACTGACATGCAGGCACAGTGGGGATACCAGTCCTACGACTTACATGCAGGCACAGTAGGGATACCAGTCCTACGACTGACATGCAGGCACAGTAGGAATTACAGTCCTACGACTGACATGCAGGCACAGTAGGGATACCAGTCCTACGACTGACATGCAAGCACAGTAGGGATTACAGTCCTATGACTGACATGCAGATATGGGTGGGGACTTCAGCCACCTGGCTAAAACGTTGGCATGACGGAAATTGCTGCTCACTGATAAACCGGCATGACAAGGTGGTCCTCTGCTAAGTAGCCATAGACTGAAATGGGATGTGTTCGTACATCCGTACATCTCTTACTCACAGCACGACGACAGAGTGTTGTCTACATATAGTGCTTCGTTGTGTCAGGAAGTGGGAGAGCGAAAATGTCAACAGTAGAGATGAGCGGCAAAATTATACAAACAAACAACATTATTTACATATCTACAGCATTCCTGGTGGGACAGCATTTACAAGTGATGCGTGATGCGGAGGACAGGAATGTGGGGCGTGAAGTTTCCGCCATGTCATATTCCATGAAGACTAATGAGGGGACACTGCTGTACTGTATCATTGCCTTCGTTTTGTCTCCGAAAAGACACCTAAAAATTACCTTGCAGAGATTGAGGTCTACGGACCAATGACTCTTGAAGTGAGTTCAAAACAGAGATTTCATTGTTGACAGGCACGAAAAACTTATTTCAATGTACAGACGCCCAGTAAAGTGGCCCATGTGTCAAAGTGGCATGAGTGGAAAGGGATTCATCACACACCGTCGCTGCAGAATGTTAACGATCCTCAGGAAAAAGTGCGTACGACAGACAACACAAAATAGCAGTCGTAACAGATGTTTATGTGCATAAGTGGTGATTTACAACAATTATTAAAGATTCAGTCCTAACACGAACACAGAAAATACGGATGATGTCAAGTTTATTTTTTCATTCGCCAGCACTTCAGTAGAGCGGACACGATACTCCAACAAGGCATGTAAGTGTGTATCAGTTAGTGAGGATTACCAGCTTTAAATGATTAAGAATTCTACGTCATGATCTATAACACCTTTTGGAGAAAAAGGCAGCATAAGAGGTTTTCATTCAGGGCGACAATGCAAGGATCGTCGACCTAACAGCCAAGCTGTCAGATATCATATCATAATAATAAAGGTTCTCCACTAAGACAGGTCAATGCTGTAAAGCGGTATTCGAGTGAGTTTTAAAATAATATTGCAGTCCTGGTCGAAACTGACGGACAGGGACGCAAACAAATGTGAAAAAGAAACGTGTGCAATAATCTGAAATTAACACTTGCTTAGAAATGACTGACATTAGTGCATCAGGGGCACACCCTTTTTACAAGCTATTCCGTCGCTCACAGAACACCCACTGATATATTTTCATTATCAGACATTCGGGGACTACTCGTTGTTCACCTTGTGTCTCTGAGGCTGCTTTATGAACTGACACTGACAGCAGGCAGGAGCCAGTGGAACATTCGGGAGAGTAGGGGAAACAGCGTCAGCACTGTGGCAAGCCGCTCAACACCTAAGTAAATACTCCTTAGACCAATCGAGATGACGCATGGCGGAATAAAACAGGTGGAATGGGACAGGCGAGGCAAGATGGAGGGGAAGCAGGATGGATGAAGATGAACACTCACACCCTGACACTGACAGGCCGTGGCGACGGATCTTGTCAAACGCCATCAATGACTCAGGCCCTGGGATTTCGGCGGTAACGTCAGCTGAAGAAGAAGAAGAAGAAGAAGAAGAAGAAGAAGAAGAAGAAGAAGAAGAAGAAGAAGAAGAAGAAGAAGAAGAAGAAGAAGAAGAAGAAACAGAAGAAGAAGAAGAAGAAGAAGAAGAAGAAGAAGAAGAAGAAGAAGAAGAAAGAAAAGAGAAGAAGAAGAAGAAGAAGAAGAAGAAGAAGAAGAAGAAGAAGAAGAAGAAGAAGAAGAAGAAGAAGAAGAAGACGAAGAAGACGAAGAAGACGAAGAAGACGAAGAAGACGAAGAAGACGAAGAAGAAGAAGAAGAAGAAGAAGAAGAAGAAGAAGAAGAAGAAGAAGAAGAAGGAGGAGGAGGAGGAGGAGGAGGAGGAGGAGGAGGAGGAGGAGGAGGAGGAGGAGGAGGAGGAGGAGGAGGAGGAGGAGGAGGAGGAGGAGGAGGAGGAGGAGGAGGAGGAGGAGGAGGAGAAGAAGGAGAAGAAGAAGAAGAAGAAGAAGAAGAAGAAGAAGAAGAAGAAGAAGAAGAAGAAGAAGAAGAAGAAGAAGAAGAAGAAGAAGAAGAAGAAGAAGAAGAAGAAGAAGAAGAAGAAGAAGAAGAAGAAGAAGAAGAAGAAGAAGAAGAAGAAGAAGAAGAAGAAGAGAGGAGGAGGAGGAGGAGGAGAAGAAGAAGAAGAAGAAGAAGAAGAAGAAGAAGAAGAAGAAGAAGAAGAAGAAGAAGAAGAAGATTATCTGTCTGTCTGTCTGTCTGTCCAAGCATGAATGTGTTTTTAAGTGTCCATTCTCGCTGCAGACATTGTCTACATTGGGAAAAGTTCAGAATCACTTCTCCGTGGATGCAATGAATGACAGCGTTCTAGAGCGCTCTGGAAGTGGTCTCACATTAATTGAGCCAATGGGAACTCTCCTTGCCTTCAACCATGGCACATTTACCCTCACACGAGTCAACGACGCATGCCATTGTTTTCTTTGGTTCGCATGCAAAACGCTCACTTGTAGAATTGCTGACTCACATACAAAGAAACCAGAACCAAATAACAGTAATAATTTGTCAAAACTCCATGCTGAATATGAATAGTTCATTTAACTCGTTACACCATTCAAATCGGTATGTGCGTCGAAGTCCGTGATGCGAGTTGAAGCTCGGGCCATTGACAGTGGTACATAATACTACAGGGCCTATCGTGTAACTGAGCAGTTCTAGGAGTTTCAGTGTAAGCGGTTTGAGACCCTGACAAAGGGTGTAAGTCGCTATAAAAAACCACACCTATCGTGTAACTGAGCAGTTCTAGGAGTTTCACTGTCTGTGAACACACATTTTTTCCTATGTAATGTTCTTGGGTATGTCACAGATGTAGTGATGACCCAAGACAGTATTTTGGTAGAATAGCGTGCCGTTTTAATCAGCCATTTGATACAGGGAATTCTGGGATCTCTGGGAGGAGGTAACTCTTATTCAAAGGGTTGCTTCCCTTAGTTATGCAGTTATTTTTACCAAAATGTTACATCTCTCTTGTTTTGAAAAATTGAGCTATACTCTTATAAGCATGATCAATTTACTGTCTCTGAACAATGGAGTTACTTGATACTGATTTGGAGTGATGAAACAATTACTTAGTCTTTTACAAATCCAGTCTCTTAGGATCTTTCACAGGGCATCCGGATCTTGTGCAGTAGGTTCCTGATGATGGGTGGTTGCTGTTCTCATCCAGTTCAGGTGTTGTTGAGGGTTGCCCATGGGGATCTTCTGAGTGAGGTGATGTATCTGGTCTGAGACGGCGACGGTTGCGGCGGAAGGTATGACCATCACTTGTCTCAACAACATAAGATCTTGGGGTGCTGTATGGCTTCATAATCTGGGCAGGTGTCCAATTGTCTAACTTGGACAACTGTAGCTATACCTGGTCACCTGTCTTCATAGGTGGCAACTGATGAGCTGTTCGGTCATAGTTTTTCTTCTGCTTGGCTTGCAGGTGTGTTCGTCTTGTAGTTACTTCTGAGGGGTTGATGATCTTGGGTTGCAGTTGTTTTGTTGAAGTTGGCAGGATGGATCGGAGTTGTCGACCCATGAGAAGCTGAGCTGGGGAAGCAAGATTGTCAACTGGAGTAGATCTTTATTCTAGCAAGGCAAGGAAGGGGTTGCTTCCATCAGCCTTAGCTTTGGACAAGATGCGTTTTGCAATCTGTACAGCCTTCTCTGCAAGTCCATTCGATTGTGGGTAGCCAGGGCTGGAGGTGATGTGTTTGAAATCCCAGTCTGCAGCAAAATCTGAAAAATCCTCTGAGGCAACTGTGGTCCGTTGTCACTGATGAGGACTTCTGGGATGCCGTGGCGTGCAAATTGAGCTGATAGCTTTCTGATTATGGACATGGCTGTCGTAGTGGAGAGCTCAACGATCTCGAAGTAGCGGCTGTAATAGTCCACTGTTATCAGGAAGGATCTGTCTTGCCAATTGAAGATATCGGTGCCAAGCTTCTGCCACGGTCGAGTTGGGACTTCGTGGGATAGGAGTGGTTCCTATGGGTTCTTATGGGTTTGCTGGGCTCATAGTGGCACAAATGGTATAGGCTGCGACGGTGTTGTGGATCTGTTTTGTCATTCCTGGCCAGAAAATGATTTCTCTAACTCTTTGCTTTGTCTTCTCAATTCTAAGGTGGTTGGAGTGAATCTTCTTAATATTTTCTGGACGCATGGCAAGTTTTATAAGTATTTTCTCTCCTTTGAAGAGGATTCCATCGATGGAGGAAAGTTCATCTCTGATGTTCCAGAACTCACTGATGGTTGATTTGCAGTCCGTACAAAGTTCAGGCCATCCATTCTGTATGGTTAACTTCAAATCTTGCAGTTGAGGGTCTTCTGCAGTGACTTTCTGAATTTGCTTCATTTTCTCATCGGTGATGGGAAGATTCTCGATGACGCTGTGGACGTATGCGTTGATATCTTCAGCAGTTTCACTGTCTTCTGGTTTTGCTGGAAGGAAGTTTCGTGACAGTGCATCAGCTATTGGTATGTTCCTTCCAGGGACATAAGCGATGTCTAGGTCGTACTTCTGTAGTTGTAGTAGGATTCGCTGGAGGCGCGGTGGTGCTGCTGCTTGTGGCTTCTTCGTGATGCTTTGTAAGGGTTTGTTATCTGTCTGTACGATTGCTCTGTGACCAAAGATGTATTGGTGAAATCGTTTGCATCCGAAAGCATTTGCATTGAACTCTTTCTCTATTTGTGCATAGTTCTGCTCTGAGGAGTTGAGGGATTTTGACGCGAAGGCAACAGGTTTGTCATATTGGAAAATCGCAGCTCCGAGACCATGTTTACTTGCAACTACCTGGAGTGTGACTGGTTTTGCAGGATCGTAGAAGACAAGTACTGGTTGACTGGAGATGATGGTCTTTGCTTGTTGGAGTGCCTCTTCCTGTTCTCTCTCCCACGAGAATTCATTTTCATCTTTCAGTAGTTCCCTCATCGGTTGAGTAGTTTTTGACAGCTTTGGAGCGAAGTTTGCTAGATACGTCATCATGCCTAGGACGGTCTGCAACTCCTTCTTGTTTGCTGGGGCAGTCATCTCCTGGACAGCCTTTACCTTGGCTGGGTCTGGTTTAGACCTTCGGCAGACACGATGTGTCCGAAGTACTTCACTTCTGCAGCAATGGTGAGCTTGTCAGGATTCAAATTCAGATTCTTCTCTTCTGCTCTTTGGAGTGCCGCTCTGAGATTCACGTCATGCTCCGCACGTGTTTTCCCTGTGATAAGGATATCATCCACGAGGGTCGTGACTCCGGGTATTCCTTCAAATGTTTCTTCAATCTTGCGTTGAAATTCGTCCTGGGCGTTGACAAGTGCAAATGGTAGGCGCACAAATCTGTACCTTCCAAACGGGGTGTTGAAGGTGGTCAAGAAGGAGGAATATGTGTCTAGCTTTGTCTGCCATAGCCTGATCTTGCGTCGAGCTTGCTGAAAAATCTGGCGCCTGTCATCTTGGCTAGGGCATCTTCAAGGGTTGGCATTGGATAGTGCGGTCTCTTGATGGCAGATTTGAGGTCTCTGGGGTCCAGGTAAATACGTAGTTTCCCGTTGGGTTTCTGCACAACTAGTGAATTGCCCCGTCTGTTGGCTCTGTCACCTTGGCAACTGTTCCTGTCTCCACCATGGCATCTAGGTATTTCTTCAGCTGTTCCTTTATAGCGTGTGGTACACGGCGAGTAGGGTAAACAACTGGCGTTGCATCTGGTTTCAAGTGTATCTTCACCTCGCCCTCGAGGCATCCTAGACCAGTGAAGAGCTTCTTGTACTCTGTCAGTACAGTGTCTTTGGTTGCCGGTACTACCTCTGAATCCACAGACATGATAAGCTGGATCAGGTTCAAGTCAAGGCATGTCTGGAGACCAAGGATTGGCTGTGAGTGTCCTTCTGTTTTCGCCACGTAGAATCTAGAGTGTTTCTGTTTGCCCTTGTAGAAACAATTCATGTCCACATATCCCTTGACATCCAGTGGTTGTCCTGTATATCCATATAGGTGTTTATGCGATTTATTCAATCTGGGAGGTTTCTTCAGCTTGTTGTAGGCTGACAATGGGAGGACGTTGACCTGGGCACCTGTATCGAGCTTGAACTGCACGGCGTTGCCTGTCTGGAGCTGCATCTCCGCATACGCAGTTTTAGGCTGACTGTTCTGATGATCGACGGTGTCGATGACAAGTCGGTTGGTATCGGTCTCTTCGTCACTCTCCCCTTCCACTTTGTGGATTCTTCTTTGGTTCCCTCGCTTCTTCTTGCAAAGTGATTTTTGCTTGTATCAGTACAAGCATTCCTTTCCGAACGCAGGGCACTGTTTCCTGCCGTGTTTATCGCCACAATTCCGACAAGGAAAGTTGTCTGGCTTTTTGGCTGTATTTTTTGTACATTCCTTCCTACGTGTATGAAGTGCATCTACTGTGTCACTTGTCGCCATTTTTGCAAGCTGCTTCTTGGTAGCTTCAAATGTTGTGGTGATTTCTATAGCTTTTTGCATGGTAAGCGTATAACCTTCGTGCAGCAGTTTCTCACGAATATCTTGTGCAGCTACGCCTGAGACAATTCGATCCCTCACCATGTCGTCTAGATTATCATATTCACAGTCTTTTACCATGTTCCTTAGCTCTGTGACGAAAGCTTCGAAGGTTTCTCCATGTTGTGGTTTTCTCTCTTGAAAGACATATCTGGAGAACACAGAGTTCTTTCTTGGGCGGGTATGATTGGCGAAGTAGGTGCACAAAACATCAATGTCGTTGCTGTCATCGCCTAAGAGATTTCATAAATTGAATATTTCTCTCCCTGTCTCTCCTACCCATATGAGAAGATATGCAAATTTGCTTTCATTCTCCACGTTTTTGAGAGGGCCTTGAAGCATCAATTCAGCATGCTGCCTAAATTTTTTCCATTGCTCGGTGAGGTTCCATTCGATAACTGGGGCGTGCAATACTGCATTTGCCACATCGAGAATTCAAATCAATGGCGTGTTTGTACTCACGTGGAACTGAGGAGAAATATTCCTTTTGCAGGTTCGTTTTGTGGGAAGTATGCACACACACACTATTGAAATAGGCGTTGGCATATCCTTCTGACAGCATGTAATGTTCTTGGGTATGTCACAGATGTAGTGATGACCCAAGACAGTATTCTGGTAGGACAGCGCGCCGTTTTAATCAGGCATTTGATACAGGGAATTCTGGGATCCCCGGGGGGAGGTAACTTTTATTCAAAGGACAGTTATGGAAGGGTTGCTTCCCTTTTTTCTGCAGTTATTTTTACCAAAATGTTACTTCCTAGTTGAGAGAAATAAAAACAGGACGTTTTTGTTGCACCTTATGCGACGGTCCTAACCGACTGTGTGCGAAAATAGTATCTTTGCTGTAGAAACTGCAGCAACTGCAAGCTGCTATCTCTATTCTAATTATGGTTTCAGCTGCTTTACAACTAAATCGATACAGAACCTCCCAAATCCACGCATGTGCAGAAGTGAAGCCGAGTGAATGCTGCACTGACCCACTTTTCCCTTTTGTGAAAACGGCGCACAAACTGCGTCGATTTACTCAAACAGTGCTTCGTCACAGCAATCACGACTCAGTGTGTGTTATGCCTACCTTAATGTCAATGCGCTGTTGAAGAAATATAAAGCGATCCCTTGTGTGCAATCGTAGCCCTGCCTGGTGCACTGTTAGTTATATGCAGACACCTTTTCAGGGATCTCTGCGTTTTCATCAGAGTTTAGGATTGCACGTCCTAATTCTTACTTCTATTTGTGTCTGAACTTACAGAGTAGCTTTCCACGAGCAACATGTATCATTCATCTCCTGGGCACTTTCCCCAACAATGTCGTCCAGTCCTGCAGCTGATGAAAGACGAAGTTACATCAGCTAAGAAAGCTTACTGGGCAACAGTCGATGTGGGCCTATTTATCGAAGCCCAAGTACAATCAGTCGGTAGCCCTACTCACAGGAGAAAGAGTCGCAACTAAATCACCAAAGGCAGTGACAAGGAAGAATGCAACAGCACATCACTTTCCAAGTTACTATCACTGCAGTGGGACAGTGGGCAAGCCACACTCTAGCAACCCAACTGTTCTCTCCCTCGATTGCAGCACGCAGTTCGTCACTGACTCCCACACAAAGCTCAAGACCATTCATCTCCTGACGAACATGTGCAACAGGTGTTCCCTCTCTGAAACGAATCGCACGAGACAGAGATCAGCAGAATCTGGAGCCCCAACTTGGCCTTTCGGCAGGAAACTGCTTGTGACATAACGTATGCAAAGCGAAACATTTCGGTCTGGAATCTCTCTCTCTCTCTCTCTCTCTCTCTCTCTCTCTCTCTCTCTCTCTCCTCGTTAGAGGGATAGCAATGACAGCAGTTAATACTGGTTGGGTGGGTGGTGCTGTCTGTCAACGAGAGACAGGGTCGGTGGTAGATTTCGCTACAGGTGCCACCTGCACACAAGCTCCACACCTCTTAGCAAGTCAAGACATTTCACGGCAGCCGCTTATACCAAAATGATCTACCTCTTTTATTTCAGCAAGATATCCGTCATGACATATTTGTGTAATGTCTAAATGAGCTTTTTACCAGTAGCACAGTTCGTGGGACGCCGTCCCAGCAAGGGCAGTGAGTCTACTGTTGAAAAGTTGTGGAGATATACTTGTATGTACAGCAACAGTGGATCTCCCAGGCCAGACTTGGCGATTTCAAGAGTTACTTTTTCGGATGCTTTCGCTTTTTCGCCACAATACGGCGGCTTGTGCGAACATAATTACGATATTGCGAGCTAGAATACAAAGCTTGCACAAGACAGCAAAATATGATAAAGTCATCCAGCAGTGCCACAACTTGACGGCGAGAATGAATGAATGCATGAATAAATAGTGAATGAATGAATGGTTTTACGACCTTTCAGCTTTCATAGGTTGTTTATGCCCATTGACCACAAAGGCGCAGTAGCTGGTTTGAGTTGGAGCAAGACGTGTGTGTCGCGTTCCTTAGTTGATCACCTTAAACCGCAATAAAGAGAAGCAATGGGTCGATTCTTCCCTCCAACCCACAGGAGGTGGCAAGGGTGAGAAGTAAACTCCTCGCATGCAAATACAGTTAGTGAGCCCCTCTTCTCACCAGAAGTGTCAACCACACTGTCCCTGATTACTCATGGTTCCTTGCGTGCATCTAGCATGAGGCGCGTGATATCGCAAACTGACAGTAATGACCACTTCCACTCTCCTGAGCTGGAACCTCAGCCACGCAACTTGAGGACTTCGCCAAAGGTTCTCCCGTCCATCCCGGAGGTGTGCATGCAACCAGTCAAGACTGTGCTTTTGATGCGTTCAGACTCCATCCTTTAAAACAGCAGAAAGTATCTCTAATGAGAAATAAAAGGCTTCAATTTGATTTATTTGTGTAATACGTCCATTCCGACAGAGGAACCTAGAACTGGCTGTTACACAAGGACTTGGTTCCACGCCTCCTCCACGGGGAGGTACCACGACTGAGGCCGCGCGACCTGCTGGCCTGGGCAGAGAGAGAGAGGGAGAGGACGGACGGCGAGCTGGGAGCAGCAGCCCCGTGGAGTCGAGTTGCCCGCCACAACCAGTCCGACACTGCACTGCTCGTGTACACTGCGACGTTGTACGGGTACGTCAAGCGGATGCGTCAAGCGGGTACGTCTGGTGAGTGCAGGCGGTGTTGACGCTGAGACCGCGGAGAGCAAACAATGAAGCCTTTCGGGAAGCGCCGCGCCGAGCCTGTCTCATGCCGTCCCCCGTCTGCCCCGGCACAAGGGTTCTCTCAGCAGCGGGAACAGGGCCGCCATTGTGCGGGAAGCGCTCCCCACCGCGCGCTGTTTGCCGGGTACATCGCCACAGCCGCCAATGCTGACCGCCACCTTCCACCCCGACCACAAGGAGGAAGCGCCTCTCGCTGCATGAATGAACGAATGAGTGAATGAGTGAGTGAGTGAATAAGGGGATGAATGAAAGAGTAATCGCCCGAGGGTGAGTCACTAAACTGTCAACAGGAACGTACGAACCCCACGCACACGCACCGCCACAAGGCACATCGGGCCGTGCGGCCTGCGTCACGCTTGGATAGGGGTGAAAGTAAGCTATCTGTGGCCCTGTCCGTTTCCTGTGCACAACAACACAGAACTTTCTCGATCGTCAAAACAAGTGGCCTGTGTCAGCTTTCCTTGCCCATTCAGGGAACGCTCAGGCCAAGTCATTGGACGTAGCACCGTCTCCTTCAGTCAAAAGACACAATGGAAAATGGAACCAATCTGCCTGTTTTCAACAGCGCGTCATTCTATGACAAACCCAGAGTGCATCGTTTTTGTTGAGCAAAGAAATTGCAATACATGCTATGCACAATCGTGTACTATGCACAAAGGCTTCGCTCTCCACGACATTGTGTCCTGCTTTAATTCCTCGATAAATGTGCAGCCTTCCAGTCACGTTGCACGTGCACATGCTCCAGGGGTGTACCTCTCTCGTTTGGCCACACTTTATGCAGTGGAAAGATCCAGATCTCTACACCGTCAGAACAGAAGCTACTCAAGGGTATTTTTCTTTCATTTTTTCCTGGCAACAGACACGAGCGTTAGCCCTGGCACAGGCAGGGGATACCTTCGAAATAAAATCTGAAGAAACTTCCCCCGTAAATGGTGAGACACTACATAAGCAACCAGAGGATAACATGTTTACTGGGTTGCATAATGCACAACAGGTTGCTTTTCAAAATCAAAATACTTGTATGTCCACGAATGAAAAGAAAATGTGACACCAGTCCAGACAAAAAAGTCAATTTTCACACATCAGCGACGAATGCTGTTCTGTCTAATTTTTCTGTGTCGATATTGTTAGTTAATTTTACGATACCAAAATGCTCAGTGCGGGCTTTCCGAATGATGATCGAACAAGTGAGGCCTTTTTTGTCTGCCACAATGGTGTAAACAACTCCACCGGATTTAGGACCCAAGGTGTCTTGGAAACGTTAGAAAATGGAAAATGTCCGGTGCCATTTCTGGCAGTCTCGTGTGCGTCTCAGCCGTTGTGATTGCGGTGGTTCAACTTACTGTCGTTCTTCCTGCCTATCGCCCGCTGTCTGCCCTGCGCTGCCCTGCCTATCGCCCGCTGTCTGCCCTGCGCTGCCCTGCCTACAACGCTCGCCTGCACGTTCTGTTTGGAGAGCGCCCGCCAGACCCTGCTTACTGCTGTCCCTGCACTTCCAGTATGCCGGCGGTCGCGTCGCCTGTAGAACGAAGAAAGCCTCAGTTTCAGATCCATTCCACCTCGTCTCCTGAAATGAAGACGTCGGGAATCTCCTAGAGGCCTATTGTTCGATCCACGGTTGGTGGTGTCTTCGGACCACACCTGCCAACGCATAGTGCAGTCCCTTCGAACACGCACGCATGGCACGTCTGAAAGGTGGTCATTTACGGGTCTCCCCCCTCCACCCAAAGAATCTTCAGAGAAAAAAGTCCAGATGAAGACCTCCCTCTAAAACCTGTACCCTTCTTCAAGGTCACGACAGGGCCCTGTCACCGACGGCGTCTGTTTCTACTTTTCGCCCTCTCTCCCCACCCCCTCATCTCTGCTCGCCTCCTCCATCCCTCTGTTGCGGGCTCTTTGATTACTGCCTGGCTGTCCCCGCGTCCCGAGAGAAAACCTGTCCACCTGCTGGGCTCCTGCCCCGCCCCCCACTCCGCCCCCTGCCTCGCCCTTTTGATGTGGTTCATGGAGGAGGACTGAGAAACTGGGCTCGTTGGGACCCACGTCCACAGGGCTGGCAGCATGCGGGTGGTCAGTGCCCAAGTCAGCCACCCGTATAGAGTGGGCCTTTCCTCTCATTCCCCTGTAGGCCGTGCTTCGGGTGCCATCGGCGCCTAAGATGGAAGACTACGTGCCTTGATTATTCCAAGTACATTTACTGGGTGGGCATGCACGAAGTGCTACATAAACAGGTGCGGATTGTGCTTTCCTACCCACCCCACCTCTCTCTCTCTCTCTCTCTCTCTCTCTCTCTCTCTCTCTCTCTCTCTCTCTCTCTCTCTGCTCCCCACCCCACCCCCCACCCCACCCCCCACCCCACCCCCCAAAAAGAAGAAAAGAAAACAAGAAGGGCAAAGCCCATACGACTCACATGCTTGACCTTGACCTTTATATGACCTTGACCTTCAGGTGACCTTCAAGGTCAAGGTCAAACAACTAAACCTACCAATGACATCATACACAAAGAAATGCTTTACACATTTTTCCTACCAAAATACATGTGACCTTGACCCAAGGTCAAGGTCATCCAAGGTCATGCAACACAAAGCTGTTAATTCAAGACATAGGAAGCACAATGGTGCTTATTGGCACTTTCTACAATGAGATATAGTCACTTTTAGTGGTTCACTACCCCATTTTGGTCACATTTCATAAGGGTCAAAGTGACCTTGACCTTAATGATATGTGACCAAATGTGTCTCATGATGAAAGTATAACATGTGCCCCACATAATTATTAAGTTTGAAACAGTTATCTTCCATAGTTCAGGGTCAAGGTCACTTCAAAATATGTATACAATCCAACTTTGAAGAGCTCCTGTGACCTTGACCTTGAAGCAAGGTCAACCAAACTGGTATCAAAAGATAGGGCTTGCTTTGACCTATATACCACTTGTAGCTAATAACGTGGGAGAAAATTGGGAAAATGTGAAAAATGACTGTTTTTGAGACCACATTTATGGCTCCTGTGACCTTGACCTTGAAGCAAGGTCAAGTCACTATGTATGTTTTTTGAGGCCTTGTCATCATACACCATCATGCCACATTTGGTGTTGATAGACTTAATAGTCTCCGAGAAAAATCCAACGTTTAAGTTTTTTACGGACGGACGCCCGGACGGACGCCCGGACGCCCGGACGGACGGACGACACGGCTCAGTACATAGACTCACTTTTGCTTCGCATGTGAGTCAAAAAAGAAGCATTTTAATGTACAAAATTGTTCATTCACGAACATCGAGGTATCTCAATGTTCCATCTCATCGTCCCCAAACGTGCCGCTCAACGTCTCGTGTCACCATCATTCTTCCACAACCTGGAGTAGATTTACGCAGGCAGTCTGACATATTCAGGTATTTTTAATATGGAACTCACTCACATTACACCTCAGGAACAATTCTTCTTTGAAGTCCTTTCAAACGTTTACACGTGATTATCTCTTCAGATAATCTCACTGCTGCACCATGTGTACAATGTCGCCTACACATATGACACACTGTTACTTTTATTTCAATACTCAATTGTCAAAGGCATCTGCTGAAATATTCTTTATGTATGTGTTTGTTACATTATTGCCAATTGCTGTGCATTGATATGCTACTTGATACCTATTCTTATCTTTCTTATTTTTTTTTATTTTCAATCTTCCAGGATTGTTTTTTTTAATGAGTAAAGACAATGTGTAAGAAAGGTAGAAATTTAATAGAATCCCATCCTTCATAAAGAATCAATCAATCACTGAACCAATCAACCAATCAATCAACCAATCAACCAAACAAACAACCAACCAACCAACCAACCAACCAACCAACCAACCAATAAACCAATCTCTCTCTCTCTCTCTCTCTCTCTCTCTGTCTGTCTGTCTGTCTGTCTCTTTCCCCAAAGGCCACACTCGGGGGAGGCCGGAGCAACGGAAGAAGATCACGTGACCTGTCGACTTCATAGGCATGTGGGCAAAGACGCTGTGGGACAAAAGTGTCTTTGCGAAGCGCAGCGCGATTCTGGCAGCAATATGTAGCCTCTCTGAATGTTTCACCTGTACAAGATTCTGTGTAAATTTCGTGAGGACGGGTGTAGGGACAGTGTCGTTTGGGTTTCTCTCCTTCGGGCAGCACGGTGGTCCTGCATACTGGTGACCTACCGCCACGCCTGCATCAGCCTTGACGTGCAGCTGTCCTTTTCGTCTCGGCTCTGTCTTCTCGGAGGTCGTCATCACTTTCGTGGCTGTCAGCAGAAATGCTGGCAAGAAAGCTCACATTTTCTCTGCGTAGCTCGCTGGATCGCCCTCATTCATAAACATCCTGTCATAATCGCTCGTGTGGGTGACAGCTACGAGGCCATAGTCACGTTTCGTCCCAGCGCTTTTCTTGTACGCGTGATGAATGCCTGCAGAGGGCTTTGAAGTGCTCTATCTGGTGGCATGCCTGACTGTGAAACAAAGAGACTTTATCCATGGCAAAACGTTGCTCCTCATGACTTGAGGGGTCGTTGGTAATGTTTACATCAGAACTATGCAACAAAACCGGTACCGGATGTAACGGAGACACTTTTTCACACATGTTGACTCGGTATAAGTTATGGGCGATTTGATAAATGATGATATAGGTAAGATCTAGGTTGTGACACAGTATAGTTTTGCGGTAGCAGCACACTAAACGAAAAAGGGAATAATAATGTGTGGTCGTGCGTATGTGCGCGCGCGAGAGCGATTAAATCAAAGAATGTTTAATTTGTCACCACTCTTAAGTACATTATGGATAAGTTGCCTTACTAATGTAAGTTTTATTAACATCACTGCATATTTCATCCTTCTTTAAATAACTTTTTACTCGTTCCAAACATGTTTAAAAGCAAACGTGTTTCATTCGCTTAGAATTTTCTCCGGGCGTAATGGACTGCAGGACGTCATACTAAGTGACTGCGAAGCTTTCAATGGGCAAGCAACCATTTTTCTTGAAGCAAAACATTTCAGAAACCTAGATATGTCTGTGCAAATGACAGGAGAGCGTGAATTTTGCTGAATGCAGAAACACTTTTTGTAAACCATTACTATGTATAAGAAGAAATGTATCTATTCGTGAGATTTAAGCACTCTTATCACTCATGCATATTCATGCAACTTTAAGAAAATAATATGTGAGACAATCTTAACATGAATGATTTATACTTTCAAGCAAATCAGTTGCGTCAGAACTTCCAGACGTAATGTGCAGTGGCATTAACGTACGCTCGTAAGCTAATGTTATGCAAAATTCCTGCATATACGACGATGATGCAATTATTTGTAATGTCAAGTCGGGTCTTTAAGTTGTTATTTCTTTGAGAGGAAACAAACCAAGGTGCAAACGTGGCTGTGATCAACTAATATAGACTCTCAAGTCACAACGCGAACTCCAAATCTATCAGCAGAAACTGATTCAGTCCGTACAGATCGATCGTGAATATCCACAGAGTTAAACACAAACTGACTAGACATACCGCATATAACGAAGTTTACGACTACTAAGCAGAGAACATGAAATGATCAAGAACTCCCGCGAAAATGAGCCGGCAGATATGGCGCTATAGACGTTATTCACGCAGCAGCCATTTTGAAATCCAAAACGAGACTAAGTCCGCAAATTTAATGGCATCGTGTACAATGCTAGTATTGTCTGATGCTATGAAATACGTTCACCAGTAAAAGGTCCAACACAAATATTCCTAAGGTTGTATTATAATCTTAGCAGAGGGGTAAAACATCAACTGGTATCGGATAAGATCACTCGTAGTGTAATACAGTATGAAGGTCACGTTTTACATCACAAACATGTGCGCTCCTCGTGAGGCACTATCTGAAGCCTTGTCGCTTTTATTCGTATCTCAAGTTGTAGAAATGACTTTATTTCGTAAGAAGTGAGTTGATGAAAAGATATGACAAATATGGTGTTTTTATGAGGATCTTGAATGTTCTGGTTAGATGATGTAACTTTTTTTTTGCTTTTACAAGACCTAAATCTAAGCTCTTGTTGCCTTGAATTTTTGCCAGGATCACAACGAATCTTCCAGATCCATAGTTTCTTCTGCTTCTTGTCTGTGGGGAATTTGAAAAAGGACAGTCTGGAGTTCTCGTCATATCGATCATCGTTCTCGCAATAAGGAACAAGGCAGTGTCTATGTGATGATGAAGCCTTCGGTTTCGCCATAGACGCTGGACGCCATTAAATTTGCGGACTTAGTCTCGTTTTCGATTTCAAAATGGCCGCTGCGTGAATAACGTCTATACCCTGAAGAGAAACGAACGCGTTTCAGACATACGGAAAAGAAAGAGAATTGTTCCGCAGGCAAGAGGTCACACCTGAGCGAGTTCGAAGTTGACATCCCCGCCTCTCCCCACCCCCCGCCATCGTCCCACAACCCCACGCTCCACCCCTGCAGGCCCGTCCTCGGGCCAGTGGGCGCTGAGCTTCTACGGCGCCACGCATGACGTCACGGCAGGCAGGCCTGCAGGTCGCCGTGGGAACTAGGGGCAGTTGTGGGGAGGGGGAGGACGCCTGGGAACCTGGGTGGGTAGCTAGTTCATTGGCTTCGAAGCGTCGTTAGTTCCACCACACTACGGGTGGAGGGGAGAGGGGGGTGGCTGTCTGCATGCAAGTTAGGGCACTAACGCAGGCCTGCCCTGGAGAAAAAGGCACACGGGGGCAAATCCAGTGAAGGACCAGGAAGAAATAAAGCAACTTTTCTTGTTTGTTTCTCGCTCTGACATGTCACGGAGCTGTGAAGAATGCGTTGTAGACTTGAAGCAATTAGAAAGACAAGCGCTGTCAGAGCGTTCTTGACCTCGACTTTTGCCAGCTGCCTTGTTTGTCAACGGACTCGAATTTATCCGCCTTCCGCTTATGTTCTAGCACGCGCAGGCTATGCGTAACTAACTTTCTTAAACACACAGACAGACAGACACACATTCACACACATATTATGCACGCGCGCGCGCACACATACATACACACACACTCACTCTCTAGTTATATTTCTTTCTTTTTCTTTCTCTCTCTCTCTCTCTCTCTCTCTCTCTCTCCCTCTCTCTCATAATTATACACAACACAAATAAACTCACACTCACATAAACTAACTCTCTCTCTGGTTCTCTCTCTCTCTCTCTCTCTCTCTCTCTCTCTCTCTCTATTTCTCTCCCTCTCTCTGTTTCTCTCTCTCTGTTTCTCACTCTCTGTTTCTCTCTCTCTCTCTCTCTCTCTCTCTCTCTCTCTCTCTTTCTCTCTCTCTCTTCAGAGACGTTAATACCATGTTCTCTTACTGAATGATTAGGTATTTATTTCAGAAGTCGTTGTGACAGTATTTGGCGTCTTTAGAACACATGGCACAGACATGAGGATGCTGTCTTGGCGGTTGGTAAAGAGAGTTATAAATCGGAGTGCCCAGGTACAGTCAGATACCAGCACGCTCTCCACTCACTGGAAAGCATTCCCGCCCCATGCTGGCTCACGTTTGCATCAAGGGTGAATTGGAGCACAGTGTTTCATCACATCACAGCTATCCCCAGTTCCTCACGGGTGGGAAGAGGCAATATGATTTAGGCACCCGAGAGTCACAACGTCCTCCCATTGGTGTCATGATGTGCTCAACATGCAAATACGTAACCTGGCTCAGAGCAACAGAAACGGGACATCCGGACAAAGTAGAAATACATTATTGTGTAATTACAGACTAATAACTATTTGTATCATGATGGCCAAAGGAATGGACTGAGAGATCCAATGATTAAACTAAAATTGTACGTCTTCGATTCACTGTACCTGGTGCGGAAAAGGACATGTTGGCAAAATGAGAGAAAGAGAGAGAGAGAGAGAGAGAGAGAGAGAGAGAGAGAGAGAGAGAGAGAGAGAGAGAGAGAGTATAAGTCCATGCAAGTCATGAGAGCGGACACGCCAAGCAAGCGCCAGACTGCCAGAGATGCCAGAGATAGGGCCAATGGGTCACGTGAGCGTAGAGCCTGTGCGTGGAATGGAACATGGGCGTGTGGAATATTCCTGCCACAGCAGAGCATACAGCGTAGCATACAACTTGGAATGCACGACTGCACGCCACATAGCAAGGAACATCAAAGAGTTTCCAGACCACAGCAGGAAGAGAGAGAGAGAGAGCGAGAGAGAGAGAGAGAGAGAGAGAGAGAGAGAGAGAGAGAGGGGGATTGATTGATTGATTGATTGATTGATTGATTGATTCGTTATTTATCAAGGCGGAAATATTAGGTATTTCTGCCTATCTTACAAATTGTCCTTGCTCACAAAGATATGAAAACATGGATAATTAAGAGAAAAAATACACCGTAGCTAATCTATGTACAACAATTGGTAAGATATATGAAGAATATGGTCAACAATGACAAAGATTTTAGTAGATGCCTTTGACAACTGTCAGCTCAGTGAGTCTTGAAGTTCAAGCAATACGTGTCATATGTACAGGCAACAGCAGTGAGATCATCTGAATAGATAATCACGTATAGATGCTTAAAAAGACTTCATGGGAAGTATTGTTCCTTAGGTGAGAGAGAGAGAGAGATAGAGAGAGAGAGAGAGAGAGAGAGAGAGAGAGAGAGAGAGAGAGAATGACCAGATCAATGATAATGATAGTGGTGACGACAATTAAAATGTTAATAAAAAAATAAATAATAACATTATCATTAATGTTGTTATAATCAGTATTCTTACATCATCATAGCATCATCATCATCATCATCATCATCATCATCATCATCATCATCATCATCATCATCATCATCATCATCTCCTGATCTTTATCTACGATCCTTCCGTTAGTGGGCGACGTTGTTTTTTTGTTCATTGACGTGGAATCCTACAAGGTTTATCGGAGGATGCAGGCACTGCCGAGGATGGCAGCTTTCTGGAGAGGCGACAGTTTGTACCTGCCTTGCACTTTCTCTAAGTGAGATGGGAGTTCAGGGATGCTACTATCCAGCCCTCCGTTGACTACGGGTATCGCCTATGTTTCTATATTTCACAGTTTCTGAACGATCCGTTTTTTCTAGTCTGAGGCCTGGATATTGTCGATCTCGAATTCCTTGGTTTTGATGTTTCCTGTCATTTGATGTCAATGATGTCTGCTTTTTAAAAACTCCGGTTCAATGATGCCGGATCTCCTTGTCGTTACTGTTGTTACTGTCGTCGTCGTCATCATTGTCATTATCCTCGTTGTTGTCGTTATTGCTATCGAGAAACACTAGAAATTATAGTCTCTACAGAACAATATTCTCTGTCAAGCCTCTGAGGGTCAAGCCTCTGAGGGTCAAGCCTCTGAGGGTCAAGCCTCTGAGGGTCAAGCCTCTGAGGGTCGAACTTCAAGTGTCTGCCTGACTTGCTTACGTCCTAAAGCATGTGATTCACGGTGTGTAAACGCGCGCGCGCGCACACCTACACACGCAAGTTTACATCCACCACAGTCACCACGCACTCCCTCCCCCCCCCCCCCCCCCCCTTTCCCAAAAAATACTTTTCCGCGGAGAATAAGGGAAAACTTGGTGTTTTTTCAGTATATACGAGGCATTAAATTGTTATTAATCACCTGGTGCAACATATTCCTATAGTCATTCTAAAATTCCCAGGAAAATGACGGGGAGTGAGGTTGGGGAAGGACTGACTTTCTGAACCACACGACCGTCACCTGAGCCTTCTTTAATCGTTTGCAAACATCGAAAAACATCAATATGCTCATACGAGGATATGTCACAGATACGCTGGTGGCAACGTTTACTGATTAAAGAGGCGAACGGAAAAGTCTGAACTAAACTAGTCTAGCACGATACTTCCACTTCAATTACCTGGCGTTTAACCCGCAATGAATGAAACGAGTTCAGTTCAGCTGAGGAAATCTGCCAGGACAGAGGGCTGCTGGCTGAAGGACAGAGACGCGGCTCACACTCCTGACGCTGGCGGGCCACCAAGTCTCCCTGCACCTGGGAAGCCCCGCGGACGCGTGCGAGCGGAACGGCTTCAAAGGCGGTTCCAGACGCGCCCTTCCAGTGGTTCGGGGTAAATGAACTCAAATTAGCCATTCGCTGCCGAGGGGTTAAAGGTCACGACGTCTGGAGAGGATCCGTGCCCCACTTTAGAGTGACTGCAGCGCCACCCACCGGCAACCACGCTGTGGCAGGCAGCGCGCCGTCTTCAAATCTGACGTAAGATGACGTCATGCGCGGAGTGCGTTCATGGTGACCGGATGCGCCACCAGCATGGTGGCCTAATGCATGCTGATGGCATGGCGGCAGCCGCGTCAAGAATTCCATGTGCTCCGTGCAAATATGTGACCAGTTACCCTCACTCTACTTGATATTCTCGCTGAGAATTGCTGTGTTAACGTTTTCAGCCATTACTCTTTACACAGTGCGCAAAGAAGTGCCGTTCGACATAGGTCCATGAAGTCTATGCTACAAGCAGCGCTCACCTCTCTCAACTACCTACATTTCATGGCAAGAGATATTCCTAGGCTGATGTATACATTTTAGAATGAACGAAATTTAATTTGCGGTATATTAACAATGTCATTAGCATCAGCGTGACGTCGACAGCCAAGATGGCGGCAGCACAGATCTCGTGCGGCGAGAAACTACAAACCTCGATGGCACGTGCAAGCGCGTTGTCATCCACTGCAGGAGGTCAAGCACTCGTTCAGACTTGCCTCAGTCCCACAGGGAAAATGCAAGTAAGATGGACAGGTTGGCGGCCTTGGTCAAGCCACCAGCCATTACGTGTCTTACATTTTGTGTTGAATGCTCGAAGCACCACACTGATGGTGCGCAGCATGGACAGTGAACGGTGTAAGACAACTGTGGCGTTACATCCATGGGAAACTGTGTGGTGGATCACCGTAAAAGTCTCCAACAGATTTATCACCATTAGACTCAGACTGTTAGACCATGAAACGTCAAGCTTACACCCCAAAATCCAACCGCAACGTCAAGCTTACACCCCAAAATCCAACCGCAACGTCAAGCTTACACCCCAAAATCCAACCGCAACGTCAAGCTTACACCCCAAAATCCAACCGCAAAGAAGATGAAGTATTCGTGTTCGGCTGCATGGAATCACTGAACAAACCACTGGGACGTTGATGTGCAAAGCAAGCACACTGACAGTACAAAGAGGTACACGGACACATTGGTGCCACTGGAAGCCAGACCTGATGATGGTGCGATGAAGACTTGGAAAGGTCTACGAGGACGATACTGAAGGGCAGGGAGAAATAAAAAATCTTCACATGTCTAGAATGTGGCACCTACGACCGGATGCTATTAATACAGTTGCCTACCATTAGTTGTGAGAGCGTGGACGTGCACAACCCCAGAGTGGCATATTGCAACCAGACAAATGTCTGCGGCGCGGTGAATGTACATATGCTCCTCTTCGCTGCAAGTTCCGGTCGCGGTGCGTTTTTGACTATGACGAGCACCAGCAGGAAGACACTTTCCAGTCTCAAGAAGCGCCACCTCCTGTTACAAGACACCATGCCTTGGAAAGTGTTTGGGGATGTTTCATATGTGTACACGTCGAGGCTAATCTGTTTTTAAAAATACGTTAACCATAATTCAGCTTGTGCTCAGATCCTCCCTCTCCAAAGTGGAATCTTCCTTATAATATAGCAAGCTTTCAGGAATATTGACTCTCTCTCTCTCTCTCTCTCTCTCTCTCTCTCTCTCTCTCTCTCTCTCTCTCTCTCTCTCTCTCTCTCTCTCTCTCTCTCTGTCTCTCTTACACGCTCGCGCGCGCGCGCGTGTGTGAGTTTGCTTGTGAAAGAGAAAGAGAGAAAAAGAGAGAGGGTGGGGTGGGGTGGATTCGCATTTCGCCCTTCTTTACGATCCTTTTATTTAACCTCATTCGTAACCTTCTGCAAGCGACGACTTCTCATTACCTCCCCGAAGCCACCACAATCAGCAGCTTTCCTGTATGCGTTGCATTGCTGAGTACAGACAAGACCATTCCAGAACTCTAGGCATGTGTGCCGCCTCATTGCACTCATTGACCTGATGCCGCCACTGGGCTGTCTGCAGCACCTCCGCAGGCAGGAGGCAGTCTGACTCTCTGGCAAGGAGAGAGATAAGGGCAATGAACTCTTGCTGCCTCTCTCTCTCCCGGACACCCCACTGCATCACCGCTCACCCGACACAGGCATTATCTGCAGCGATCCACTAAAACGGGAGACCTCGCGTCCCGACTAGAGGATGGACGAGGTGGGACTGGGTAGTTCGAATGCGAGTGTTTGTGTGTGTGTGTGTGTGCGTGTGTGTG
>JAWQFJ010023581.1:0-22500 GCA_034096865.1 Theodoxus fluviatilis | reverse complement strand
TCATTCCACATGTAGAGCCACGCCTTGAGCGTCGCGTGGAGGTTGGCAGTCATTCCACATGTAGAGCCACGCCTTGAGCGTCGCGTGGAGGTTGGCAGTCATTCCACATGTAGAGCCACGCCTTGAGCGTCGCGTGGAGGTTGGCAGTCATTCCACATGTAGAGCCACGCCTTGAGCGTCGCGTGGAGGTTGGCAGTCATTCCACATGTAGAGCCACGCCTTGAGCGTAGCGTGGAGGTTGGCAGTCATTCCACATGTAGAGCCACGCCTTGAGCGTCGCGAGAAGGTTGGCAGTCATTCCACATGTAGAGCCACGCGTTGCGTAAAGCGAGTGCCCCAGGGCGCTCTGGCGCGCTTTGCCTCATGTGAAATGCAACACGCGGCAGTCTGGAGCTGTTCCTGTGTGACGTCATTCTGTAAACCCGAGTCAGTAGTATTGACTCTGGCACAGTTCGCAATGAATGCGTAATAGGCTTGACCCTTGGCATTACAGCCTTGCGCCAAAAATAGTTCGTTCTGATACTATTTTTCTCTCCACTTTTTACAGAAATCATTCAGATGTAAAAACTTGGTTCCATTTCAACACAAACATTTTATTGTATCGAATAAACGCTTGTTTGTTGTCTCAACAAGAGTAAGTTAAGAGTTTTGTGCGAAATAGACTTATAGAACTACTTTAACGGCGTATGTCAGGGAGCACATCGGCTATCCCACAAGCCTCTCGTGTGACCTCCGCTTGCATAAATTGGCCAAAAACCTTCCATCACGTGATGTGAACTGTGCTAGAGATACTTTTGCCGGTAGGCGAATCTCTAGTTTACTAGAATGGTGTGACGTATCCTCCTCTAGCTCCCGACAGAAGTTATCCTTCGTGCCATGCTTCAGAGTTTTGGATTCACGGCTGTCCTTGCTTTAGAGAAATCCTTCAGCCTCTTTCGCATTCATAGACACTGGAACTGAAACTCAAACTATCATCTGCCTAAGGTTTACCCGAGCCATTCTTTGGTTCCTTGAATGAACTATTTTCCCCATTGTCGAACAGCCGTCTTTTACTGAAGCCAAGTAAGGATCAACAGTTCCACCCACTGTCCTGCTTAGAGTGTTGTTACAGCAGGCACATTGGTGCAATCCTACTTCTGACGCCATCGTTTTGTGCAACAGAACTGCATGTACGTCCAGTGAATGGAGGCCGCGATGAGCCATGTCAGTCTCGGTCACTGAATATACTGGAGTGCAACAGAACTGCATGTACGTCCAGTGACTGGAGGCCGCGAGGAGCCATGTCAGTCTTGGTCACTGAATATACTGGCGTGCACAAGCACTGCATGCGGAAGCCAATCGAAGACCCTGGTCACAGAACTGACAGGATCCAAGGGCAGTTGTTCAGACTCGGCACTGGTTTTTTACCAAACAACAACAACAACACAACAAAGCACGGTGAGAGTATCCAGCAGTTGCGATGATAATACCACGTTTGCGTTCCCTTGACGTCCCACTGAGATGCAATTCATGTCCCGCTTAGCAGCCAGTTTCAACCTGCTTTACACTCCAGTATGTTCCCTTCTTCACCACCAACTTTTGGATCACATCGATACATTGGGATGTTGTTTCTGTTGTTTTTACTGCAATTGTTGTTGTTGCTGTCATCGTCGTTGACCTGTTCCTGGACGAGAAATACATACTGTTGTGTTTTTTCTTCTTAAACCTTACCTTTATCTTGTGTCCGTCTTTCTGATAAACACCGAACTCGACAAATGAGAATATGTCAGTGAAAACTACTCCGCACACACAGTTCTGTGTTGTAGGCGTTCACGGCAATCGTCTGTACATGCATACTTTTCCCACTTGTTACAATATCGACGATGAATTTTCCTTCACCGATAGTGGATGTTCTCATCCATGTGGCATTTATCAATGGTGGGTATACGGACCTTTACCCTACATTACTTTCAATTCACACAACACTATGCAAATGTCAAAGATATGCCCAAATATCCGCAAAGATACGAACATTAAAAACCAGGTCCCCAAAGCCGTTGTAAAACTCCGCACACGTAAACCACCAGTTCTGTACACAGAGGCAGTCGCACCAAAACTTCCGAATCTCGAATCAACTTTTTACAGCAGTTCAAGTGTCCATTCATGAATCAAGCACGTTTTCCCTGTAGCACAAGGGAAATCACTCTCGCCGGAAAATGCGCGTCTACGCTAGATCATATGCCTATTAATTTAACAGGAAAATAAGTATTAGCTTCATACATAAAAGAGTATTGAGAGAGATACATGACAATGATAATATAATGTTTGCTGACAGTGACAGAGAGATTCGGCATGACAGCGATAATATTAAATTCAATCTGTCACTGACAATGTGGAGTCTAATATGACATTGATAGTCGGGAGTCCAACATGACAGCGATAGCAAAGATTATAGGTTACACAAAGATAGTTTATGCCGAGCTTTTGCTATATAAACTTACAAGACGCTCGGAAACGCAACGGACCAAGCGGGAATGAATATGGGTGAATCAAGGGAAGTAATCACACCGCTTAGCGACATGTAACAGCCTGGTGTTCGACCTGTCAACAATAATATCAAGTTCGACCTGACGATGACAATATGGAGCCTGATTTGACATGGATGCTTCGGAAATCGATCTCGCAGTAATAGTTCCGGGGTTTGACTTGAAAGTGGCAGTATGAACCTGACGGTGCCAATGAGGAGCAGTCAATGACAGGCAACGTAGATTTGGTCAGACCACGATACATCGCAAATAAGAACACACCGTCTGTCCTAAATAAATAATGCACATTCATTCCGACGCACGGCAAGATTCCCAGGCTGATATATACCGATTCAGCGCTCTTAACGAAAAAGAAACACGAGTACAAGAACAATGAATGCTGTGAGTTTCGCGCAGCAGTCGAAAAAGAGACAACACGTTCGCAAGAGGACTTCCTGGGCCTACAGTGGTGCCCACCAAACGCACGAAGAAAACATTTCGTCTTACCCAGCAAGCGAATCGTCCTGCATCCTCTGGTTCGCGCTCCGAGAAGAATGCGTCGATTCTCAAATGTTCGGTAGCTCCCAATCACTTTGAGAATAGCCTGTCAAGTGGCACATACATTCCCGAGTGACTCCAGGATGAAGACCGCGTGTTCTGGCAGTTTCCCGCTGTGGCGTCCTCCAGTGTGCCGGGGGATGCATAGCGAATGGGCGAATCGAGGGCAAAGGCACGCCACGGCAGCGACAAAGCCGACACTACGAGATGAGCTGGCAATAAGAAGCAGGGAGGGAAGAAATGGGAAGGAGGGGGTGGGGGGGTGGGGGAGTAGGTAAGCACATTATACATCCAACATGTGACTCGTCCAGCTCTCGCAGCCCGCTCCCAAGTCGATGCAGAGCACGCCTGTCACTCCAGTCATCTCGTCAGTGCACAGCCAGCGCGTCCCTGACGATCTGCACGGTCAGAAGCAGGGGAGCGGCACGGCCCGGGCCTGGTTACCTCCAGCGCTCTGCCACCATGCACCTTGGCTTCTGTACTCCTGTCCACGCGCAGCAGCCCACACTATTGTCTCTTGGGGTCTGCCTTTCACTGAGCCAGCATTCCGCAGCCCTAGGAGCAGATAGCCACAGTGCAGCTGCTGCTTCGAATGGAAATGCTGTAGATTTATTCGGGGACGGCTGGTGGTGTATCTGGAACGAGTTTGTCGTTTCTGGACAATTATTTCACCGTGTTTTGTACTGCTGCTGCTGTGTTAGGGGTCTGCTCCCACTACTTCTAGGAACTGTTCTATGATGGAGGAAAGGGGAGGGGGGGGGGGGGGTCGTGACAAGGGTAGGTGGGGGTTACTGCTATTTCCGTATTTAGAGACAGCTGCGTTTGAAGACTGTTGTTGCTGTACTTAGTCTGCTATAGAGAGGATCCCATCGGGAGGGACTGCGGTCTGTGGCGCTGCTGTTCCTGACAACCACCAGCCTGTCCTCAAGGCGCGGTTGCCATTCCCAACACGCCCGTCCTGGCACCCGCCCGCTGGAGCGAAGCACTTGCGCATTCCTTCAGGCGGAAGGCAACGCGCACACGTGTGCCCATTCCGCCAGGCAGCGCATGCATGCTGCGTGGAGGCCTGCCTGGAGGAAAGGCAGGTACTTAGCCAGCCCTGTCGTCTCGTAGAGCTTCATCTTCTGGCGGCTTGGAGAGGAACGTGGACCGGAAGCGACAGAAGTCGTCCCCGTACTTCCAAGAGCAAAGGTTATCGCACGCATGCATGCACACACGCAGGCACGCAAAAACGCGTGAAGGGGCAAAGTGAGGCGGACAAGACAAAAGAGAGAGAGAGAGAGAGAGAGAGAGAGAGAGAGAGAGAGAGAGAGAGAGAGAGAGAGAGAGAGAGAGAGAGACGGGGAAGGGAGGAAGGTGACTCAACTGAAAATGGCTTCCATCTGACAGTGCCAGAGATTCACATGGCATTCCTTCCCTGCCACGAAATAATACAGCATTCCTGACGGCACTCCGCTCTACAAAAGCCTTGCAGTGATTGGTTCAGGTCTGTGAACTCTCACAGTAATGGCGTTTGTGTTTTCCTTTTGTGTCTCATCTAGTACACTGCAATTCAAAGCACCGAGAGAGCAGACTACAACAGTTTTCTCTTTCAGCTCGTGTCGGCTACATCGTATTGCGGTCAGTACATCCAATGCGTCAACCAGCGTATTGAACTTCAGAACGACATCAGTATCGCTACTTATCAAAAACATCAATACTAAGTGTGTTCACTGTGAGGGTAAAAGTCGTGTCTTTAAAGTCAATCTCTTCATTTAAAAAGCGGGAGCATTTTTGACAATATACGGTCACTTACTTTAAAAGAAGGCCAATGGAAATGAGAAGGTAGTGATAAGAAGTTAAACACATAAAAAGGGTAAAACAGAAACCACTTATGAAGTTAGTTGGGACGGAGTGAACAGGGATGGGAAATTATCAAAGTGGGCAACACATATAGGAATAAAACCATCTAGCGATAGAATCAACTAGCAGTAGAGTTACTCTACAACCCACTTCCACATGCCATTATTCAAGAAAATAGCTGACGCTATGAACACGCGTAACCTCGTAATCAATGCGCCAGTACTCGTACAGGGCATGAACATCAAACCATGTAGCGAGAGTTGTAAACATCACGAAACTGACATTTCAGGTTGGGCTGTCGAGGTAAACGAGAAAACACGGGGTGAAAAGGCATGAAATGACCAGGCATGGCCAGTATGGCCGCCATTAAAGCGTGGTCTACAAGCTGTACTGTACACAGGGCTGCAGTGAGAACGCGTATGAAGTTGTCGTAAGGCCTCTCTGCACGCTTGACTCTCTCTCTGGGCATTGCTCGGCTTGGAACTGTGACATTTCGCCTTTGCAGTCGTCGCAAGGAGGAGGAGGAGGAGGAGCAGGAGCAGGAGGAGGAGGAGGTGAAGGAGGAGGAGGAGGTGAAGGAGGAGGAGGAGGAGGAGGAGGAGGAGGAGGAGGAGGAGGAGGAGGAGGAGAAGAAGAAGAAGAAGAAGAAGAAGAAGAAGAAGAAGAAGAAGAAGAAGAAGAAGAAGAAGAAGAAGAAGAAGAAGAAGAAGAAGAAGAAGAAGAAGAAGAAGAAGAAGAAGAAGAAGAAGAAGAAGAAGAAGAAGAAGAAGAAGAAGAGGAAGAAGAAGAAGAAGAAGAAGAAGAAGAAGAAGAAGAAGAAGAAGAAGAAGAAGAAGAAGAAGAAGAAGAAGAAGAAGAAGAAGAAGAAGTGGTAATACATTTCATTCGCGAACACGACAACGACTACTGTGACAATAATGGGTTCGTCTGCTTGTCTACGTCCTTCTTTATACACTCGTCTTCTACCGTCCTCATTATGTGCTATTTCTCTGGGTCCTGTAATTTTTGGCTGCCAGACCTCTGGTCTGGAGGACGTGACGCTCACGTGGACAGGGCTAGGTCAATCCGCCCTAGGCTGTCCACCAACCGCTCTATCCACGCAGTGCCCTCTGACCCTGGCCGAGGCGCCGTGTTTACCTGTCCAATCCCCACTCACGCTTCGCAGCCCTCCGCAGCCTCACTGACAGCCGCTAGGACATGCGCAGGCATTCCTGCCCCACAGAGAGATCTAGAAAGACGGCCCAAACGCTCGTGTCTAAGTGTAATTGACGGCTTTAGCCGGAAATTTCGGGCGGTGGACGTGATGTCTCCAGCCCTTCCACAAATGCACGCTGTCCCTCGGCACCCAAGGGTAACTGGGGTCCCTCGTGGCATATAGTAGAGGGTCTGAATATGCTTGGCTAACGTGTATGCCCCCGTAGTTTTAAACAAAACATTGTGTACAACGATGACAATGCAATATACACACACTAAAATGATAATCATATCAATGCAGATTATAAAGATTGCGAGGGCAATGACGATAATGGCGATGATACGACGACGATGGCTGACAACGACGACAACGGCGATAACGACGACGACGACGACGACGATGATGATGATGATGATGATGGTGATGATGATGATGATGATGATGATGATGATGATGATGATGGTGACGACGACGATTCAATGACGATGACGACCTCTTTCTCTGTCAGCAATGTCTACAACAATCACATAATTATTCCAAAATATGATGGACCTAAATGCCGCAGCGTAACTTCAACTTCCCACCAGCCTCTGCATGGAAACCATGACTGTGACGATGAACAACCGTGAGCGCGGGAGAGAGACAAATGAACCTTCCACGGCGTGAAAGATTTCCCTGTCACTGAAAAAGATGACCCCTTCACAAGTAACAGCGGGGGTCCAGGTGGGACTGCCTGGTCAGGCCCCGGGTGCCTGCACCTGTGTTCATCCCAGTGTCCTCCAGGATGCCCATACATCACGCAGTCCACAGCTGAGGCAGCGTGCCACAAGACCATGCACCGTTTCCAGGCAGCCAAGTAGGCAGACAGGCAGACAGGCAGCCAAGTAGGCAGACAGGCAGACAGGCAGCCAAGTAGGCAGACAGGCAGACAGGCAGCCAAGTAGGCAGACAGGCAGACAGACAAGCAGACAAGTAGGCAGACAGGCTGACAGGCAGCCAAGTAGGCAGACAGGCAGACAGCCAAGCAGACAGAGAGACAGCCAAGCAGACAGATAGGCAGCCAAGTAGGCATACAGACAGCCATGTAGGAGACAGGCAGCCAAGTAGGCAGACAGGCAGCCAAGTAGGCAGACAGGCAGACAGCCAAGCAGACAGAGAGACAGCCAAGCAGACAGATAGGCAGCTAAGTAGGCAGACAGGTAGCCAAGTCAGACAAGGAGGCAGACAGGCAGACAAGTAGGCAGACAGGCAGACAGCCAAGCAGACAGAGAGACAGCCAAGCAGACAGATAGGCAGCCAAGTAGGCATACAGACAGCCATGTAGGAGACAGGCAGCCAAGTAGGCAGACAGGCAGCTAAGTAGGCAGACAGGCAGACAGCCAAGCAGACAGAGAGACAGCCAAGCAGACAGATAGGCAGCTAAGTAGGCAGACAGGCAGCCAAGTCAGACAAGGAGGCAGACAGGCAGACAAGTAGGCAGACAGGCAGCCAAGCAGGCAGACAGGCAGCCAAGTAGACAGACAGACAGACAAGTAGGCAGACAGACAGACAAGTAGGCAGACAGGCAGCCAAGTAGGCACAGACGCAGCCAAGTAGGCAGACAGGCAGAGAAATAGGCAGACAGGCAGCCAAGTAGGCACAGATGCAGCCAAGTAGGCAGTGAAGCAGCCAAGTAGGCAGACAGGCAGACAGGCAGACAAGTAGGCACAGACGCAGCCAAGTAGGCAGACAGACAGCCAAGTAGGCAGACAGGCACCCAAGTACGCAGAGAGGCCGCCAAACAGGCAGACAGGCAGGCAGCCACGTAGGCAGTGAGGCAGCCAAGTAGGCAGACAGACAGACAGCTAAGTAGGCAGACAGGCAGCAAATTAGGTGGACAGGCAGCCAAGTCGGCAGACAGGCAGCCAAGTCGGCAGACAGGCAACCAGGTAGGCACAGAGGCAGCCAAGTAGGTAGACAGACGGCCAAGTAGGCAGAGACGCAGGCAGGCAGGTAGGTAAGCAGTTAGGCAGGCAGGCGGAAAGGTGGGCAAGAAGCCACACATGTAGCCAGACAGACTCTCCAACTGTCAAACCGATACAAAGACTGGCAAAAGGAGTAAGCTGACAAGCAGACAGACAAGTACACGGGCAGACAAGTAGACTGGCAGACAGGTAGACTGGCAGACAAGTAGACTGGCAGACAGGTAGACTGGCAGACAGGGAGATAGGCTGATAGGAAGACAGACCGACAGATTGAAAGGCAAAAAAGTGGAGACAGGCAATGAGGTAGTGAAACCGGGACTAGGCAGGCGGACAGGTAGACATACAGACAGATAGACTGGCAGGCAGAGAAGTAGAGAGGCAGACACATAGATAGGCAGACAGGCAAGCAGGCAAGCATACAGGTAAATAAGCAGTCATTTAGACGGGCAGACAGATATACAGTAGTTAGCCAAGCAGACAGGTACGTAGAAAAACAGAGAGGCAGGCGGATAGGTAGACAGGCAGGCAGGTATGTAGGCATACAGTGTGGCAGGCAGACAGACAAGCAGACAGGTTCATAGGCAGAGCGGAAAGCAGGTAGACGGGCAGACAGGTATGTACGTAAACAGAAGTAGGCAGGCAGACAGAGAAGCAAACAAGCAGCCAAGCAAAAAAGTCCATAAGAAGAGAGGCAGCCTGAGAAGAAGAGAGGCAGCCTGAGAAGAAGAGAGGCAGACAGGAGAGTAGGCAAGCAGAGAGGCTGGCGGGCAGAAAGGTAGACAAGCAGACAGGTAAGTAGGCAAGCAGAGAGGCTGGCGGGCAGAAAGGAGACGGGTAGACAAGCAGACAGGTAAGTAGGCAAGCAGAGAGGCTGGCGGGCGGAAAGGAGACGGGTAGACAAGCAGACAGGTAAGTAGGCAAGCAGAGAGGCAGGCGGGCAGAAAGGAGACGGGTAGACAAGCAGACAGGTAAGTAGGCAAGCAGAGAGGCAGGCGGGCAGAAAGGAGACGGGTAGACAAGCAGACAGGTACATCAGCAAACGGAGAGGCAGCCTGAGAAGCAGGCAGGTGTAGACAAACAGGAAAGCAAGCAGGCAGACAGAAGGGATGCAGACACGTAGACAAGCACAAAATACATAGGCAGGCAGAGAGACAGGCAGACAGGTAGCAAGGCAGACAAGTAGACTGGCAGACAGATACATAGGCAAGCGGGGGGGGGGGGAGTGGGGGGGAGGGGGAGGGGGGGGGGAGACAAGCAGGTAGGCAGACGGCCGGCAGTGGAGCTAAACATAGAGACAGATTGCAGGGATTGCCGGAGCTTTTAACTTGCACCTCGCCATCCGTCACTTTCGCGCCCGTCTGACAGGGCAGCGAGGGTGGTTTTCTGACGGCCTAAACCGGCCTATGATATCTGTAGACCTGTCAGGGTCATCAGCTGCTCCCTCGCAGACCGGACAAGTAAGCACGTGGCTGACCCCTCTATTCGAAAGAAGTGCATCTGGGTTTAATCTGTTTGTCTGAACTTTCTCTAACCTCTGAAGCTCACGGCGCATGACAGAGATTTACAATCCCCCGTCCCGTTTTCCCACGACCCCAGTGCCCCCGGAGGAGGAGGACAACGTAAATGGGGTAAGCACGGGATTAACCCCAAACGCTTTCGTCTGGAAATAGCAAGGACCCACGCTAGCCCAAATCAAATCCTCCCTTTCACACTGCATTGAAGATGGGAGGCATAAATGGCCTCGGTCATCCTCGAACCTACAACTCCTCGTCACGTCTTGGCTGGAAGGCGACCAAGAAAACATACAGCAGTCTCTGTCCGTGACGTGCAGCCCACAGGTGCAGTGCAGTGATAGAGCACACTCTGCCCACACAAACACTGGCGCTCAGTGGCTCCCTTCAAAGTGTATCTGACTACGCTCTGCCTACTATCTTCGCCCTCTCGCTCCCTGCTGGGGTGCAAAGGCAAGCTCTTTATGGCGCGGGACAAAGCGATTTAAGAGCAACAAAGCGACTCTGTTCGCAGGGGAGAAAGGCCTCTGGGGCTGGCTAACCTTCCACGGTTTCGAGACGGAGTCGCCGCTACAATGGCGTTTCTCTATTAACGTCTCCATTGAAGCCGTGGAAAGCACCCCGTGAATGGGACGGGGCATTAATGGTGTGGAGGCAACGATCAAAGACGCAGGCAGTGGCGGGCGGATGAACGAGCCTGGACTGTCTGGCCGATTGTGCAGCGCCTCGTATTGTCGCCGCCGTCACCAGGGACCACACTGCGCGAAGAGACCAGCTTTCCCCCGCTAAAAATGATTCCCCATTGGTGGCAATGATAGCTTGATTGTGGCTGGACAAAGGGAAGGCGTCAGAAACTCGATAAGCGAAACGCCTCGCCAACCCGGCCGCCAGACCTGAAGCGGATTCACGCTGGGGAAGAGCCGAGCGATTGTCCTTGGGCCCGCCACTCGCCCTGAACGTTGGTGGCGATCCCTCGCTTAAACACAGAGGAAGTTTTGTCCCACATGCTCTTATACGGTATTTCAACAGTTTCGAATCAACAGCATGTCGTCTGGGCGTTGGGAACACACCTACTTTTCGTAAAGATCGACAATTTGCTGTGAGATTTAGACGAGTGATCACAGGATAGCGAAATGATGAAAAGCAGTTGCTATTTTTCAACATTTTTCATCCGTACGTTTGGGCCTCGTCCATCCACATTCTCCAATCGCTATCGTATTTTTGTGCGAGATAAGACACGTTTCGACGAAAAGGCAATAACTTTTGTAACAGAGTTAGAATGTATTTTCGCGGTTTCATGAGAATGGATATGCCGAAGACATATTAAAATCGAATTATCATAATTATCGGAAAATCATATAAGCCTAGTTCTTCGTTTATCACAAGCAAGATCTTAGCTGATTTTCAAATGCTAGGCCGTGCCTGGCGAGAAGGTACTTCTCAACTGACAGCTCTGCAGTGGCAAACAGGAGCAAATATTCACGCTTTGTATCTGATGCAGCACTGCGGACAGCGCGCAACGGTGCTTTATGTCCAAAACATCGAGAGGGGAAGGCAACAACATCAGCTGTGCGAGGGACACTGCGGAATTACGGCACGCTGGCTTTATTTCAGACGCTAATCGGTCTGGAGCGAGTCGCCCAGGGAGCGACAGTGTCGTAGTCTATAAACCACGGACGACCTTGACCTGCATCAAAGAGGACGTACTCAATGAAGTGCACTGAACCTGCGCAGACGTGTCAAACCTGACCCAGTCCCACGGCGTGCGTCAGCCGCGCCGACTGACTCAGCCCCAAAGCCAGCCTGCCCTCGCTGTGGGATCAGAGCTCCTCAGAGGGGCCGTGCAAAGTGGCGAGAGGTACCGCTACCAGCCACTAGATGGCGCACTCATCTCCCGCCCAAGACAGTGGACACGGGCGTTGCATCATTTTCTCACGATCGACGCTTGTAGAGCATGTCAGTGACTAACGTTTGCAGTGCGAATGCAGCGACCCGCGTATCTAAATCGCGCCACTTGTGTATCATTCTCCGGTTTTATGGAGGATAACAAGCACTGAAGTGAAAAACGCGTTGTGACCTTATCGTGCTAAACGGGACATCGTATACCCCTCTTAAAATGTCGAGTTGAAACGAACTGTGCAGAGTTGCTATATGGGCAGACATGGTTCGATCCCGGGGTTGTAGAACTAGTGCTCGGTACTGAGTTTGCCCTAATGCCCTTGGTGTCTTTACCAACAATACGGTGCACTCATCAAACTGTAACAACTCAGTGCATGCTCTCACCCAGCAGTAGCAACACAGTGCACGCTCTCACCCAGCAGAGCCAAATACCGTGCTCTCTCTGAAGCAACCAAACCGATTCAGTGCGTGTCTTAGCCAACAATGCCAAAACATAGCAATTTTTCAACCAACCACACAACACAGTGCACTACTTCACCCTGCAACACAAAACACAATTTTCTTTCTCTCGCTCTTCCGTAGAAATATTGTTTAGTAGACTGGCACGAAACTAAGAAATTGCTACATTGGAATGATACCTACATTCGATCCTAAAGCAAGTATAAATAGCCCTCGGCTATTCCTTGCTAGGTACGTCGCCAACGAACGTATTTTTTTTTAAACAGTGCGAGTTGGTAGTAAGAGTGCTTTCGTTGTGACCTTTGCTGCACCACATATTGCTCGTGTAGCAGTGTTGACTTGTCTAGCGCGAGCCAATTCGTTTGACGTCATGAATCGAAGGGGAAGTATTTCTGTTTATTGTGAGTCAGTACGTACATAAGTGTACTTTGACCGGAAACCCATTCCAGTCCTAGTAAAAGTTTTGGAAGCCGTAGAAGGCTAATTAATTGATGCAGTACTCGCAACATTTTCATAACTTGTTTATGTACACGTATAAAACAGTCGTTCCCACGCAAGCGAGCACATTCACGCGCGTGTGCGAGCACAAGATCAACGCAGACACCCAAACTTTACATTCTGCTCTGATACAACACATTTCCTTTTCTTCCCTTTTAAAACTGTGTTTCCAACCATCCACGTAGGTACAAGCCAATGTCAAACGTGGCAAATCATGTGCACTGGAGAAGGAGACGGCAGGCCTCAGCCAAAGGACCATTCCATCTTACTTGTAGACGATAGTGTGTACATTTGAAGATAAGACGTAGACGTGCTCATTTGGTCAACTATCTCAGTGATTCACTCCTTTCATCCGCCTCACTTCGTTCGGTGACTCACAGCCACGCACATGTATTCTGGAACTCTATCAGCACTATATATTATCAGCTTGATATCAGTCGACATGACACTGCGGGGGGAACCTTGTCGGAAAGCCCAGGTGCAAAAAGTGCTGCCAAGTTTCGGACTGGGTCAGGCTCTTGCTGAATATTACACTTCCCGCATGCTCCAGTCATCACTCGAAACCCCAATCACCTGTCTATTTATGCCCAATGCCCCAACAACAGTTTGTCCTTGTCCCCAGTAACTTTGTTTTCTTCCTAACCATCACTCTATGGCCCCAACTACCTGTCGGCCGAAGACCCAATTACCACAGTGTCTGTTCTTCAACTACTGGTCTGTTATTTCGGCAACCAACACTCTCCTGATATCCCAACAACAATTGTAGACGCTGATAAAAGTCTGCCCATTCCCCAACAGCTGTCTGTGCCCCAACCACTAGTCTGTGCCTAACAACAGTCTGTCTGTGCCGCCTCAACAGTTTATGCCCCCCATTCATCGGTCTGTCTTTGCTTGGAATAGCCATCTGGCGATGATCAAACAAATGTCTGTCAATGCCCCGACAACAGATTCTTCTCCAATAACAATTGGCGTAGGCACCAACAACAGTCTGCAAACTCCCAACTAGCAGTCCGTCTTAGGCCCAGCCGTCGGGTTGTGTAAGCCTCAATTGTCAAGTCAATGTCCCAACAAGCAGCCTGTCTATGCTTCAACAACCACGCATGCGATTTCATTAAAAAGGCGCCACCACGCAACTCATTGATGAATGCACTCTTTCCCTTGGCAGGCGAATACGCCATGACCTTGAAATTGGCGAGCTGCGGCTATTGCTTCAAGGCCCGGGGCGCTCTCACGATGGGAAGGCGGTGTGGGGAAGGCGGCGATAAGCCACGTCCTAAGTAGCCATTTGTCAGAGGGTTTAGCTTCTCTGAAAAAAGAGAATTACTGACTCATCGACAATTACGCGGCAAACACGAGCGGAGAAAGGACCACTACTGCGGCGCTCGGGCGGCCGCCACGTCAGTCGCCAGCGCGTCGCCAATGAGGCTGAGGCGCTCAGTGCGTGGGGACGGTCCCCGAGTCGGGACCAGCCCGAGTGGAGTCCCCAACCCTGCCTCCAGCTCAGCGCCGCGCTGCAGGCTCACGTACACCCCAATGATCATGGGTCCCAGTTGTCGTGGAAGGTCGGAGCATTCCCGTGCGTGTATTTGAAGAAGGTCTTGTTCTATGTTGTTCGCGGTCTTCAGTTTGTCAACACGAATGAGCGCTTTCCTACGAATGCACCTCCTTAAAAACGTTTGCCATTAATTATTGCCAACTTACCGGCTTTCCAGCCAGCGTACCACCTATTTTGCTACATCTCTTACTTTTTGCCTGTTTTTCTTTTACTATTTCGTCTTCCTTTTTCTCTTTTTAATCCCACGCGTCCCCGTCATCCACCCTCCGTCCAAAATGGAGGTTGAGGTGGCTAAGTTCAGACAGACATGTCAAGCTTGAGTCTTCAGCGATGTTGCGATGACTAAGACTCACGGGGACAGCCAGGGCCCGGAGCACTTAAAATAGCCCAGGAAGAGACACACATGACGTCAGCCAATCTGTCAGACCAGCACGGCGTAAAGTATGCCGCTTTTTCCTTTTGAGCGGGGTTGATGTCAAGGAGGATCAAACCTCCAAAAAATCCTTGCATAATTAACCTTGCCTCGACATCTGATAAGAACACCGGAAACGTCGGTCTCTGTGAAATGGCGGAAGAGCAAGATGATTGAGTAAGCGACAGGCTGAGGCCACAGATGATTCATGGACTGATAGGACCGCTTGCAGGATTGGGAATTGGATTTTCATAAAGTTTAAGGGCCGTGAATGAGTGAGGGTCTGAGAAGAATTTATGGATGTGTGACTCCAGCAACATTCAGGCTGGTTCGTGCTGGAAGTAGTGAAGGCTCTCTTTTGCAACGACGAGCGAGACGTTTAGTCATAGAGGAAGCACTTTATTCCATTCAGACGATATCCATGGCAGACATGCACAAGATCGCCACGTTTCTCCACCCTGAGATCAGGTCACAACCACCGAGTGCAGACAGCCTCCAGCAGCGCATGCGTGCAAAGGCCGTGCCAGAAGGAGACAGGACCAGGACCATTAGAAGCGGAAAATGCCTCGTCATTCACACTCCTCACGCCACCCTTCGACGCACTCGGAATAATACACTCAACAATCATGGGTCCACAGAATGATCACAGCACGGCGTTAAACTGCCGCATGTAGCCCACCGCCGTCATAGGTGGACGGAAGGAATTTTACGGTCCACCAGCTTCTGTATGCATGTAAGGCCATCGACCATGATGATTCATAAGAGATGGTTAGAATCAGAGCAAGTCAAGTCACGGTGTCCCTAGTCATTTGCCTCTAACGAATCGCGTAGGGAGACGCGGTGGCTCAGTTCTACTCCCAACCTAAATGGTGAATGTACAATGCCCAGTCAGTCTGCTCCTCTCGCACTACTGTGTAAACACAGAAGGTCTGTTCTGTTATTGAAAAAAGGACATTGGAGTAGATAGCACGACTTGCAAATTAAGTTTGCGAGCTAGCACCCTCACTTCTGTGTGTGCATGTGTGCGTGCGCGTGTTTGTGGACATGCGCAAGAGAGAGAGAGAGAGAGAGAGAGAGAGAGAGAGAGAGAGAAAAGAAAGAAAGAAAGAAAGAAAGAAAGAAAGAAAGAGAGTGGTGGGGGAGGGGGGGACGGACGGGCGGACGGACAGACGAATGGTCAAATGGGTAAATGGATGGATGGATAAGGGAAACAAATATACACGATCTGCATTAATTTCCCTTTAAATCTATCATGTATTACCTGTTTTGTTGAAAGCAAACCTCTTCAAAGTAAAGAAATATGTTTTTATTACCAGATATAGTGAGTAGTTGTATGTATGTATATATGTATGTATGTATGTATGTATGTATGTATGTATGTATGTATGTATGTATGTATGTATGTATGTATGTATGTATGTATGTATGTATGTATGTATGTATGTATGTATGTATGTATGTATGTATGTATGTATGTATGTATAAAATGTGCCGTTGCAACTCGATTATCTCACTTGAGTCAGTGAGCTTAACAGCAGTAAGACACTCCTGTCCATTTCAGTGTAGTGTGGGAAATGAGAAATGTTGTAGTCTGATATTTCTCTTCCTTGGGGTTCCCTCCTTGTGGCATAGACTGTGGGCTCATACATGACGGCTCTATATTTCGAGTGTATGTATTTATCCACCATGTATAGATATTGTACAACTTTGGTGAATAAAATTCTGTTGATATGTAATTCACGGCCATCGCTCAGGAAACAACTGGGTGTTGTGAACAACAGTCATCATTTGAGTTTAGATCTGGGTTTAGTATGATTGAGGGGAGGTATCGGTGAATATTGTTTTCTGGTTATTTGTTGAAGGTTCCTTTATGGAGAGTTGGATATTGATTTTGCCACTTTTTGTCCGTGCGTGGACCTCGGTGGATTCTTCGAGAGGCGTGACGTATACACTAGAACATGACGTAAGTAGAAGATGACGAAATACGCATGAGAGAGAGAGAGACGAAAATATCTGGTGCGGTGAGCCGTTGTAGTGAAGAAAGGCTGAGGCCTAAAGACTCCTACAGCTAACCTTCTCACGGACTTTGGCAACACAGTTCGCGTTGTCTGATGCAGGTGTGCTCAAGTGCTACAGTGAGTACCACCCCGCATGTTATTTGCATTCTGTTGGAAGATGATAGCAAAAATACAGGCTCGGTCGAACCACATTCAAGATGGCGATGTGGCTCAGCTTAATGGAAACGTTTAGCGAGGAATTGCCTTCAAAAATGAATGGACAGACTTTTGAGCGTTAGAGCTTTGAACTTCGGGCTGTGTATCAAGAGCTGAGAGAGTTTCAGTTGTTTGAGTGTATGATTCTACGTTCCGTTGTGGGGAAAATAAAGTTACTGCGTTATCCTCTACTACGCAAACTTGTCGTTTCTGCGATCGACTGTAAAGCGACAGACGAGCACCAAGAGATTCTAAAGAACCCGTGTTATAGCCTAAATGCTAGCAACAACATACCTGCACGCCAATACGTCGATAGATTGTGGCCGGCTGTATAACACGTAACATTTGGGGGCCAAGCTGAGGATCTCTACAGCTTCGTCAAGATTCGACAATGCCGAACGAGGCCAGTGACGTCATTTTCGTTGAGACCGTGACGCCTACTGTGTGGACTCAAGACAGTGGTCTTGTGTATAGGGAGTCCACGGTAAAGTGTAGTAAAGCTATTGCCGTCGTCAGTCAAAGTCGCCGACACTCCAAGGGCTGCATCATTATCCAGGATGGCGGATTTCTGGCAGGCTGGAGTTCACATCGGACTGAAGGGTAAACAGCTGACCGAGTACGTGAAATCTCGGGAACGAGAACAACAACAGGAACGAGAGATGAAACTGAAGATGCGCGAACTTGAACTCGAAGCTCAAGAAAAAGAACGTGCCAGAGAAGCTCAAGAAAAAGAACGTGCCAGAGAAGCGCAAGAAAGAGAACGTGTACGAGAACTTGAAGCTCGAGAAAGAGAACGTATACGAGAACTTGAAGCTCAAGAAAGAGGACGTGCCAGAGAAGCGCAAGAACGTCAACGTCAACATGAACTTGAACTAGCACGACTTCAGCATGGTGCAAGAAGAGAGGGTGCAGTTCAAACAGAATCTTACAAGGCTCCAAAGATCCCGTCCTTTTTAGATGATAAGGACAAGATCGACAGCTACCTTGGCAGATTTGAGAGGTATGCTGAGAATGCGAATTGGCAGAAAGATGGATGGGCCATCAAACTGAGTGCTCTCCTCTCCGGGAGTGCCCTCGATGTCTACAACAGGATGTCTGAAGAAGACGCCAAGGACTACGACAAGCTGAAAGATGCATTGCTTCGTCACTACAACTATACAGAGAAGGGATACAGACAACGTTTCCGGGAGTGCAAACCAGAGGCAGGGGAAACACCAGAGCAGTTCATCGAACGGCTGAAGACGTATCTACAGAAATGGGTAGAGCTGTCAGGACTGGCAAAGGACTATGATCACCTGCGAGACTTGATAGTCAAAGAACAGTTCGTGGCTGCATGCCAAAAAGATCTGGCAGTCCACTTGGAAGAACAAGAATCTCAGTCCCTGTCGAACCTTGCCAAGTGTGCAGATCGATATTTGACTGCACATGGAAAGACAATGGCTCCACCAAAGCAACAGCCAAGACAGAAATCCCCGAAGACCGAGAACCAAAGCATCGGTGATACACCGAATGGGGCGGACACACCAAACCAGAAAGGCTGTTTCTACTGCAAGAAACCAGGTCATCGAATTGCTCAGTGTAAGAAGAGGCTGAGAGACGAGTCCATTGCAGAGCAAAAAGAGAGTCCAAAATCACGCAACCCTACCAATCGACAGAATTGCGCGGGAAGTGTCATTTTGCCCTGTGCGAAACCAGTGACTCCAGCTTCAGTAGAGGACGTCAAAGAATGTGTGAGGGACGGCCAAATATTCCTCGCAAATGGCAAGAGCATCCCCGTCGTCGCCAACGTGGCTGTCAACGCGTCAAACATGCCAGTGGCCAAAGGGATGATCAACGGGCATGAAGTGAGCGTCTTGAGAGATTCTGGTTGCAGCGGCGTCATCATCAAAGAAGATTTGGTAACCAAAGACCAACTAACTGGAGAATTCAGACTGACGCTCATGGCGGACTGTACATGCGTGCGAGCGCCAACAGCCAAGGTGTCGGTTGACAGTCCATACTTCAAGGGTGAAGTTGAGGCGGTTTGTTTGAAGAGGCCGATGTATGACGTCATGATCGGAAATATCGAGGGAGCACGGTCGCCGAACGATCCTGATCCTGAATGGAAACCAGAAAGCCGGATACAACAGCCAGGAGACGATCCTCTTCCGTTCCAAGAGGTATCCACTCCTGAACTGGAACATTGTGTGGGTGCTGTAACCACCAGGGCACAAGCCAAACGAGACAAGCAAGCAACCAAGCCGTTGAGAGTGAGCAGCCTATCAAAGAACGTCAGTGTCAACAAGGAGGAGCTGATCCAGATGCAAAAAGAAGATTCCGGTCTATCAAAATATCGGAACCGGACGGACAAGGTCACCAGAGGGAAAGGCGTCGTTCACTTTGAAGAAAGAAACAAGATTCTCTACAGAGTTTTTCAACATCCTGACGTTAGTGGTGGCAAGCCTCTGCGGCAAGTCATTGTGCCCACGCCACTCAGAAAGCATGTAATGGAGGTGGCTCACAACTCAATCATGGGGGGTCACCTGGGCATCAAGAAGACGTCGGACAGGATTCAAGCGGCATTCTACTGGCCAGGCTTGCAGCAAGATGTAACCAGATTTTGCCGGTCCTGCGACATTTGCCAAAAGACTGTGCCAAAAGGGAGAATAACCAAAGTCCCTATGCAAAAGATGCCGTTGGTTGATCAGCCATTCAAGAGAGTAGCCATCGACCTTATCGGTGAGATAAAACCAGCCAGTGAAGAGGGACACCGATGGATACTGACACTGATTGATTACGCCACACGATACCCAGAAGCTGTACCTTTGAAGAAGATTGACACAGAGACAGTCGCTGAAGCCCTAGTTGACATCTTCAGCCGGGTCGGAGTGCCAGAGGAGATCCTTACCGACCTGGGGGTGCAATTTGTTTCGCAGTGCATGGAGGAAGTCAACCGTCTCCTGAGCATCAAGCATCTGATGACGACTCCCTATCATCCAATGTGCAACGGTTTGGTGGAGAAGTTTAATGGGACATTGAAGGCCTCTCTGAAGAAGATCTGCAGCGACGAACCCAGACAGTGGCATCGGTTCATCAACGCCTTGCTTTTCTCCTATCGGGAGGTACCGCAGGAGTCCACAGGCTTCTCCCCGTTCGAATTGTTGTATGGGAGGACTGTTAGGGGACCAATGCACATCCTGAAAGAGTTGTGGACAAAAGAGATTGAAACTCCTGAGGTGAAAACCAGTTACCAGTACGTGGTGGATCTTAGAGAAAAGTTGGAGAACACTCTACAGATCGCCCAAGAGAACCTGGAGAAAGCTCAGACCAGCGGAAAGCACTACTATGACAGGAACGCTGTGGTGCGAAAGTTTCGACCAGGAAACAAAGTGTTGGTCCTCTTGCCCACTGACCACAACAAGCTACTTATGCAGTGGAAAGGTCCTTACACCGTGGAAAGTGTGGTCGGACTCAATGACTATCGAGTAAAGGTGGGACAGAAGTCGAAGGTCTACCACGCCAATCTTTTGAAGCTATATGTGGAGAGGACACCGGACCCAGAAGAAGTCATCGGAGGAGCCGTCGTGTCTGAGGACGACTATACCTTCGAAGACGAAGATGTCCTTGACCTGGGAGATGTTGGCCACAAAGAAGGTGTGCGTGATGTCAAATTGGGGGAACAACTGTCAGCCAGTCAAAGTGCCGAGCTTAGCGAGCTCGTCGGCGAGTTTGAGCATGGGTTTTGAGTCGCTCCAGGCTCTACTTCCCTAATCGAACATGAAGTGAACCTCACTTCATCAGTTCCGGTACGCTCGCGTCCGTACCCAATACCCTACCAAGCGCGCGAGTCGCTGAAAAAGGACATCAACGAAATGTTGGAGATGGGAGTCATCAGGGAGTCCACATCTCCCTATGCATCACCTGTAGTTGTTGTGAAGAAGCCTGATGGTAGCAACCGCGTGTGCATCGACTACAGGAAGCTCAACAAGATTTGTTCCGACGTCTAGCGGGGAGCAAGTTCTTCTCAAAAGTCGATTTGAGCAAGGGGTATTGGCAAGTGCCCATCAGAGCCGAGGACATACCCAAGACGGCATTCGTAACGCCAGATGCGACTTATGAGTGTCTCAAAATGCCTTTCGGAATGGTGAACAGTGGAGCAACCCTAAAACGAGGCCTCAGGAAGATGCTAGCAGGCATGGACAACGTGATCTGCTACTGGGATGACCTCCTAATACATACAAAGACATGGGAAGAACACATGAAGACTTTAAGAGAGCTGTTCACCCGCCTCACAAAAGCAGACCTGACTGTGAGAGCCAGCAAGTGCATCCTGGGGACTGACAATGTTGACTTCATTGGCCACTCCCTCAAGAACGGTCAGAAGGGGCTCTTGGAAGCAAACATCACCAAGATCCAGAATGCTCCACGTCCCACTACCAAGAAGAAGGTCAGATCTTTCATGGGTCTAGCTGGTTACTACAGGGAGTACATACCCAACTTTGCTGCCATCACAGCTCCACTCACTGATCTGCTGAAGAAGGGATGTCCGAACCAAGTACACTGGAGACCAGCCCAAGAGAAAGCCTACCAGGCAGTCCGCGACCTTCTGACGAAAGAACCAGTTCTGCAACTTTCAGATATAGCCAAGCTGTTCGTCTTGAGAACTGACGCATCAGACGAAGGGGTTGGCGCCGTTCTCATGCAAGAGCGGGAAGGAAAGCTGTTTCATGTCAGCTATGCCAGCAAGAAATTAACCAGCGCAGAGAAGAGGTACTCAACCATCGAGAAGGAGTGCCTGGGCATCATCTGGGGAATCCGCAAGTTTGAGGCTTACTTGCAAGGTGTCAAGTTCGTGCTGCAGACGGACCATCGACCATTGACATTCATGAACTCTGCCAAGTTCACTAACAGTCGTGTCATGAGATGGGCGATGTACTTGCAAAACTTTGACATGCGGGTGGAATCTGTCAAAGGACTGGACAACATTGGGGCTGATTATCTCAGCAGAACTGCCGAGTAGAAGCCCTGAAAATATGTGTAAATATGAGTTTACAAGTATTTTTGTTAGAAGAAATGTCCAGGGAAATTTCTTCTTAAGTGGGGGTTGATGTTGTGAACAACAGTTATCGTTTGAGTTTAGATCTGGGTTTAGTATGATTGAGGGGAGGTATCGGTGAATATTGTTTTCTGATTATTTGTTGGAGGTTCCTTTATGGAGAGTTGGAGATTGATTTTGCCACTTTTTGTCTGTGCGTGGACCTCGGTGGATTCTTCGAGAGGCGTGACGTATACACTAGAACATGACGTAAGTAGGAGATGACGAAATACGCATGAGAGAGAGAGAGAGAGAGACGAAAATATCTGGTGCGGTGAGCCATTGTAGTGAAGAAAGGCTGAGGCCTAAAGACTCCTACAGCTAACCTTCTCACGGACTTTGGCAACACAGTTCGCGTTGTCTGATGCAGGTGTGCTCAAGTGCTACAGCGAGTACCACCCCGCATGTTATTTGCATTCTGTTGGAAGATGATAGCAAAAATACAGGCTCGGTCGAACCACATTCAAGATGGCGATGTGGCTCAGCTTAATGGAAACGTTTAGCGAGGAATTGCCTTCAAAAATGAATGGACAGACTTTTGAGCGTTAGAGCTTTGAACTTCGGGCTGTGTATCAAGAGCTGAGAGAGTTTCAGAGGTCCATGTTGTTTGAGTGTATGATTCTACGTTCCGTTGTGGGGAAAATAAAGTTACTGCGTTATCCTCTACTACGCAAACTTGTCGTTTCTGCGATCGACTGTAAAGCGACAGACGAGCACCAAGAGATTCTAAAGAACCCGTGTTATAGCCTAAAATGCTAGCAACAACATACCTGCACGCCAATACGTCGATAGATTGTGGCCGGCTGTATAACACGT